>JAAIIK010025624.1:0-18354 GCA_014706435.1 Silurus glanis
AGAGAGAGAGAGAGAGAGAGAGAGAGAGAGAGAGAGAGAGAGTGTAGAAAAGTGAGTTGGAAAGAAAGAGAGAGCTGGTAAGAGATAGCAAGAGAAGGGGAGAAAAGAAAGCTAGCAAAAGAGAAAGAGGGAGAGAGAGGAAACGAGAGAGAGAGAGAGAGAGAGAGAGAGAGAGAGAGGAAAAATAATTATGCACACACGTATATAAATTGATTAAAGATGTAGAATATTATCTAATAATTTTCTCAATTATTTGTCTCTTTCTCTCTCTTACTCTCGCTTGTTTTAACAAACACTTGAGCGAGGAAGTACGGTAGCCATCTTGGCGTCATGGTAACCATCATTCACTTAAAAGTACAATTAGTAGAAAACAATTAGACAAAATGTACAAATAAGGTCAGACCAGATGCCATCCTGAACCTCCTCATATAATATAAAAATAAACATAGAACGTTTTCAGCTTAAAGCTCTGAGACACTGCTCTTCATCTTTAGCATCTCTCGTTTCTAAATTTAGATCAATAAGCGACAGAGCTACAAACACTGCACTGTTCCCCTGATGGCTACAGTTTGCAAATGACACATTACATGCTCCATCTCTTTTCACCTGGAGTCTAATACATTAGCGTGAGCTACACGTCTGCCAGCAGAGGCTCGGGTGCGGTGAGCAACGTGCCAATCATTTGTGAAGCTCATGACTGACACCATTCCACCGGTCTCAACATAATCATGCAATTCGCGTTATTGCGTTATTGTACAATTTATACTGTAGATTTTGAAAATTGCACGTACCTCAACAAAGATCCTGGCACAAATCAAGTTAGACTTGCATGAAAGTGCATGGATCTTTTGTCTAGACCCCTTTTGCCTCAATTTTGCTCTTTCAGTTTGAGTGACACAGTGGGCATATGACACAGTTTCAGATGATATTGATCTCTCCATAGACCTGTGTGTCCATTAATTATCTATGTTTAAAAGAAAACTAATAAATATACAGTAAGTCACAGGTAAAAAGTGACAGCTTGATTCAACCCATGCCTTTTCTTCAGTAACAGACTCTTCCAGGTTAATCATGCATTGAGGCCATGGAGGTAGAGTGTATTGACTCTAGTTTTCTCCGTGACAACTGTACCTGGCTACTCTTCTGACTAACCTTCTGATCAGAAATCTCGCTTGGAGCTCCTGTGTGTGACCGGTTAATGGTAGAGTGATATCCCTTGCACTTGCTGATAATGGACACAATGGTGTTTAAAGGAAAGTTTCCAAAATCCCTCGGTAACCAGTGCCATTGTTATGTCTTGTTGCAAAATGTCTTGGAAGGGATCTTTGCCTCTACCCATCATGAGATGTTTGTATACAGGTTGTCCTCGAGACACGTTCCGCTGACCCCGACATAACTTGAAAATATCGTAAGTTGAGGCTAGCCCAGCTTACACAGGAGTCTTAAGAAATAGTGATCAGTATGGGGTTGTATACTGTAATTTGGTATTAAACAAATGACAGTACATAAATTAGCAAAGCAGTAATATTGTTATAATATTGTTAATAACAATATTATAATAATTTGGGAGAAAAATATTTTCTGTAACCCATGGCCATATACATCGTAATACTATATTAGAAATAACAGATTTCTTCTATTGTCTGAATAATAAGAAGTAGTTTTACAGAAGAAAAACACAAAATCACAACACAAAATCACAACACAGCAGAGAATCCCAGGTGAAACTCTCTCTCTCTCTCTCTCTCTCTCTCTCTCTTTCATGTCCTTTAAAGGAAAAGTTAGAATGGGAGTTGGTTAGGAAGGGTGAAAAGAAGAACAGACTGAATGCAAGACGCAAAAAAAAAAAACGACAATAACTGAGATGCCGTTTTCTTTGTCAAGCTGCCAGACTCTATAAGATGTGAAACTGGAGACGAGACAGAAATAGCCGACGCTTTCCTTTTCCTTCCTTCCTCCCTTTCTGCATCCATGACAACGGATGGGAATGAAAGTGCTTGGCAAAAAAAAAAAAAAAAGCCTTAGAGCTGAAGTTGTTTCTAAGAACTGGATGTGAAAATTATTCCAAATAATAAGGTTTCAACAACCTTATTGAGATGTGTAACTAAAGAAACTGACTTGAATCGGTCGCCTTGTGTTAGGCTCTTCAGAAATAAAAGTGAAAAATGAAAGCACGACTAAGGTGTTAAAAGAATGGAAAAGCTAGGTTTAAATCTATATGTAAAAATTCTTTTTTTAATCGTAAAAATTCTTTTTCAAACGCAATCTTTATATATTCAACCTACAAAAGAAAACCAGCATCCAAAATTCCCGTTTGAATAATATGCTTAGTTTATATCAGAGCTGCCCAAACTAGGGCCTGTCATGCCATATACAAGACTCATCTCCATAGTATACTGACTTTATCAGAAGGTTGGCTGTAGCCCAAATCTGAAAATACTTTACAAAATAAGGAGCAGCTTAATGCCTTAAATTAGAGGTTACTGCTATTACAGACATATGACTGCATTCCTTACAGACTGAATAGTTGTATTGGGCATTGAACTCTGTTGTACTATAAATATGATTTTTTTTCTATGTGTGACTGTACTATAAGTTCTACTTAACTTGAAAACTCAAATGAAACCCGCTTTAGAAAAAAAGAATAGAGTTGTGTTTTCTACTCAATTATTTGTTCCTAAATATTATCAAATCTTAAATGTGGATAAGCATGGCAACTTTAATTTGAATATGATACAGTTTGGTATAATGTAACATTTCCTTTCTGTTCACAAATCGTAATCAAGTCTGATTATTTGAACGTATTTAAGGCTATATCTAGAGCTTTCTAAATAAACAGAAGGCTTTAAAAAGTTCATTAAGGCAAGTTTTGTAACAGTCTTCTTCTTCTTCTTTCGGCTGCTCCCATTAGGGGTCGCCACAGCGGATCATCCGTCTCCATACTACTCTGTCCTCTACATCTGCCTCTTTCACCCCAACCACCTGCATGTCTTTCCTCACCACATCCATAAACCTCCTCCTTGGTCTTCCTCCTTCCTGGTGGCTCCATCCTCAGCATTCTCCTACCGATATACCCCATGTCCCTCCTCTGCACATGTCCAAACCATCTCAATCTCGCCTCCCTCACCTTGTCTCCAAAATGTCCTACATGCACGGTCCCTCTAATAAACTCGTTTCTAATCCTGTCCATCCTCGTCACTCCCAACGAAAACCTCAACATCTTCAGCTCTGCTACCTCCAGCTCCGCCTCCTGTCTTTTAGTCAATGCCACTGTCTCTAATCCATACATCATCGCAGGTCTCACCACAGTCCTATAAACTTTCCCTTTCACTCTCACAGATACTCTTCTATCACAAATCACTCCAATCGCTCTTCTTCACCCACTCCACCCTTCCTGCACTCTTTTTCTTCACAGGTTTTGCAACTGTATTAAACAAATATCTTATCATTCTCTACACACTCAGGACATATAAAAAAACCCCCAAAAAACCCAATATTATTTCTGGAAAATTATAAAGAAGCAAAACCACCAAACAACACTAAATATGATGAAACGGTTTGGAGTGGAAGATCTTGAGTGGCCTGCTATAGAGCTCTAACCTCTGCCCTACTGAACACCTTTGGGATGAATTGGAATGTTGACTGCACTCTAGGCCTCCTTATAATACATCAGCACTTGACCTTACTAATACTCTTGAGGGTGAACGAACACAAATCTCCATAATCACACTTATTTAGTGGAACAGGCATCCATCTAACCACGTCAAGGACACTCGAAACTGATTTGTATGATAACTTCATCTCCATTGAATAGTTATTCTGTGTAAGAGATTTCTCTGATAGTCGCTCATGTCTGGGAAAGCAAACAAAAAAAAATAAGAAATACATAACTGCTTTCCCCATGAGTGAAGAAAAAAGACAGATTTATTAGGACATTAAAAACCAACCACTTTAGCTGCACAGAGAAGCGTCCATTAAAGTGTTCTGAAAGATGTCAATGGAAAATGACTCATCAGAAAGCCAATATAAGACGAAGACATACTGTTACCATGACCATGAACAGCTGAACAGAACTGAACTTTTACATGGGGACAATGACCAGATAAATATACAATATCATCAAAAATATGTGGACACCTGATCATAAGATTTATACAGTATGTGATTTTTGAACATCAGATTCCAAATTTATTGTAATAACCTTCAATCTTTTAGCTAAAAGTTTGAAGAAACAAACTGTCCAGATGCCAGGAGTGTGTAAAGCTGTTGCAAATAATCAAAAGGAACATGCATGTGCTTCCAAACGTACATATAATATATATATAGTATATACTGTATACACCGAGCAGGCATAACATTATGACCAGTGAGTAAAAAACACTAATTATCTCTTCATCATGGCACCTGTTAGTGGGTGGGATATATCAGGCAGCAAGTGAACTTTTTGTTCTTAAAGTTGTTGTGTTAGAAGCAGGAAAAATGGGCAAGCATTAGGATTTGGGCGAATTTGACAAATTGTTATGTCTAGACGTCTGGGTCAGAGCATCTCCTAAACTGCAGCTCTTGTGGGCTGTTCCCAGTCTGCAGTGGTCAGTATCTATCAAAAATGCTCCAAGGAAGGAATAATGTTGTTATGTTGCAGCCTAATACTACATTGTTTAAAGGTGATTATTTTTCTCATTAGTCTACACTCAGTACTCCATAATAAGTATTCAGACTTATGCATACTTATTTACCTAGTATGTACTTATTAATACTTAGTACTTAGTTGAAGCTCCTTCGGCAGCAAAATAAAACTAAAAATACTGAAGTTGGTGTGAATACTTTCTGAATGCACTGTATATGTGTGTGTGTGTGTGTGTGTTTGTGTGTGTGTTGTTTTACTCACATCTTTCGACTCCTTAATAATCAACCGATTTATATTTATTATAAAACTCAATAATATACATAAATTATTCAGGCACTCTACCACCACTCCATCTGAGAGTCAAATATAAAATGAGGTCGTATTAAGTTGAAATAGATTTGGGTTCTGGTCCAGCTCTCGTTTCTTCAAGAAACACACACACGCACACAAACACACACACATGACTGAACCACAAAACTTTCCTCGGAGGAAGAAATCTGTTACCCAGCATTCACACTAAAAAGTGACAAGAGATTATTTCGATTCTATACCAGTTTGCTTGGTTGAGCAGCAAATCAAAATGAGGTCTTTTTGTTTTTATGCAAACAATGAAGGATTTAAAATAATTACCATCATAAATTTGTTAGGAAAATTGTAACCATATTGTATCTTTTTTCAATTCAATAAATTCATTGTTACATTCATTGTTTAATTCGCAAAAAAAAAAAAAAAAATAGTGTTTATATTATATAAACACTAATAAATATTATTTTTAATTTGATAATTTATATAACATATTTTGTTTTATTTTTAAGCTGAAAAAAAAAAAAATTTATTAGGCATTGAACTCTGTTATTACAATAAATGGGATTGTTTTTATATTTATATTGTACTATTTATATATATTTTATATTCATACTACCGTATTTTCTGGACTATAAGCCGCTACTTTTTTCCCACGCTTTGAACCCCGCGGCTTAAACAACGAAGCGGCTAATTTATGGATTTTTCCTGGGTTTTTCCCGGTTTCACAAGCTTCAAGCCAAAAAACTGAGCCCCATAACATTAGACCAATGAAATTGCCGAACGGGTTCAGGTGAACCAGTGAAACTCTTTATATTAAATCAGATGCGCTCCCACTGAATCGGGCCGCACCACATCATAAATATGGATGAGGTTCCTCTGACGTTTGACCTGCCGCTCACTCGGACTGTCAGCAGGAAATGCGAATCATTCGTCACGCTGAAAACAACCGGGCATGAAAAAACGCACTTCACCTGTGTTCTGAGCTGCACGGCATCGGGAGAAAAGCTTCACCGATGGTGATTTTTAAACGCACGACGATGCCAAAAGAAAAACTCCCGAGAGAAATAGTTGTGAAAGGAAGGAGGAAGACAGTGAACAATGACTTTCTTGGTAGGCTACTGTTTAGATACAAGCCGTGTAACAGACACTGTCTTTCATTAAAGCCTGTGTAAAGTTCATTAGTTTCAGTGTAGACACCTGCGGCTTATAGACAGGTGCGGCTTATTTATGTTCAAAATAAAAATCTTTGTAAAATTCAGTGGGTGCGGCTTATATTTGGGTGTGCTTAATAGTCCGGAAATTACGGTAATTGTAAGTTATACAGGTTACTGTTTTCAAGCAGAGTCATGTTTTCTATTTATTTATTTTAATCTTATAGAGTAATTAATAAGGATAACCATGACAATAATTCATAATATATGATCATTCATATATACATTATACAGTATATACTGTTATACTCCAGATTGCACTATATTTGTTGCACATACTGTATATAATAGCCTCTTTATTTTGCATTCTCAATATCATTTTGCACATATGTGTATAACCTTTTAATAAACTCTGTATACAATATCTCTAGTTTGGTTTTTGATCCTTCATAGAAAACATTGGCAACTCTGCTTTGTATTTGTAATTTATTAAATGTGTATTTCCCTTCATTTTTATCTGTTTTTCCTCATTCCTTTTGTATGTCACAGACCATTCAATGAAAACAATTCTCTGCTTTTTGTATGGTGTGTGGTTATGTATGTAGATTAGGCACTGTAAATTGTATGTAAAGCAGAGGTTCAGGTTGGTCATCGCCAAGCCTTTCTATAATACAGCAGACGTCTGAAAACAATGACGATAAATGTCTGTGTCATCACTCAGTGAGGAAAAAAAAATGTGTGGTGAACTCCAGGCGATAGTTTTGCTGAATGTTTCTGACTAAAGCGAGCTCTGTACTGTGTCTTTATGGGAAATCAGGTCACTAAGACCCATAATTTACACTTGACCCCATTTTGGCATGGCTGGCTTTTTTTCTTTGATTGCCTGATTGCCTGACTAAGACAGATGCTTATGGGCCAACTATCTCTGACCACAGACCCATACAGACTGCTTCCAGGAGCACACACACACACACATACACACACTTGACAAATTTGACTCTTTCGCTATGTTACCTTTATTAAATCATTTTGTCTTTGCAGAATTCAAAAAGAAGTGTGTGTTACAATGATATTTAAGCTGTAATTACTGTAATGTACATTAATGTGTGGGTTTGTTCTACTTACCACTTTGGGCTTGAATGGAGGCTGAACCTCTCTGTTCTCCAGTCGCTCCCAGTCGATGCGGCGGAAGAACGCATGCTCACGCACGTCCCGATCCCCCTCTGATCCACAGCCTAGACGCTTGGAAGGGTGCTTTGTCATTAGCTGAAATAAGGTACAGTTTATCAAAGACCTGTTTTTTCTCATACACACACATAAATAGACAAATGTTTGTGGACACCTGACCAATATATTAGTACAGTATGTGCTTTTGAGCATTTCTTTCCACATCTGCTGTTATAATAACCTCCAGTCTTCTGCCAAGTTGTCCCACAAGATCTTAGAGTGTGCTTGTGGAAATTTGTGATCATTCAGCCACAAAGGTGTTGGTAAAGTCAAGTACTACTGTAGGGTGAGAAGGCCTGGGGGCAGTCAGCGTTCCAAGTTTAATAGGGTTAAATTAGAGCTCTATAGCAGGCTACTCAAGATATTCCACTCCAGCCCATGTAAACCATATCTTCACAGGGCTGATTTTGTGCATTGTCATGCTGGAACAGGTTTGGGTCTCCTTTTTATGCTCCCACATTGAAAGACATCCCATACAAATTGGGGAAGAGCCACATATGGCTGGAAAAGTCAGGTGTCCCAATACGTGTGTCCATATATGTATACAGTAGATACCTTATATGATCAAAGCAAATGGAAATGACAAGAAATGAGGACTGGAGTAATAGATGGCACACATATCGCCAGAAATTCACCCTTTTCAGAGAAAGATGTTTACCATATATAGTGATTTAAAGGCTTTTTTTTTCTTTATTTGTGTGGCTGTGAAAGAGTAGCGTAATACAATGTGCCAGACCGATCAGCTTCTATTGCATGCACACACGCCGACTTTTCAGTGTGTAATTTCAGTGCAGAATTCCCAGGAAAAAACTAAACAAACAGAAACAGAGCTCGTACCGCGATATAAAGCCATAAAACTACCGCCTAAAAATAAATTACTGTGCTTTTGCCTCTCAGAATATTGCAGTAAGGTTTCAGAGGGGCGAAAGCTCTTAGAGGGGAGTGATTGCATCATCTGAGTAAACAAACAAGCACATACAGGGAGCGAGGACGTCTAACGTCCGATTTTTCATCATAAAGCAGCAGCACTTGCATTAGCGGAGTACAATTTCTACACAAAACCTCAGTGATTCAAGAGAACAGAACAACACAGAAACGTATGTGAGGTTATACTGAGTAACCCTAACAAGTCACCTATAATTTGGTGTTAATACAATGTTCTGTCTGATCCTGATTGGCTGAGAGATGTGTGTTCAACCCATCGCTTGCACAGGTAGCTCAGGCCAGTTAAAGCAATACTGTATTCTAAATTCATGTGCTGCTGTAACCATAGTAACCTAGAATTAGAGTTACATACAGCTATTGTAAAGGTTTCCTAACTACTGTACTGAGATATTTTACCTACACTATATGGACGAAAGAACTGGGACACCTGGTCTTTCCCGCCATATGTTGTTTTTCTATAAACTGACTACCAGGTAAAGGCAATGCCCCTGTGCACAAAACGAGCTCTATGAACATATAGTTTACATGGTCTGGAGAGGGAGATCTTGAGTGGTCTGCTATAGAGCTCTGATCTCAACACTATTGAACACCTTTGGGATGAATTGGAACGCTGACTGCACTCCAGAACTCCTACATCAGTACCTGAATTTAACACTTGCATCCATCCATGGTTCTTTGCATCCATCATGTATGGAATTCATGTATTGCAAACCTAGCTGTGGAATAATCCTTAGACATATAAGTGTTGTTAAGTTCTATAATTCGGATTTGTCTGATGAAGTAGTTACAGGTTTCCATTAATGCATCTGTTCAAATATTACAGTTTTTATAACAGCAATGAACATAGGGGTGTGTAAGGCAGATCTTGAACATAAACATTTAAAAAAGTCAATAATGAATACATTTTTTATTTATAATAGATTATAATTGTATTCGATTATCATAATAATAAATATAAAGATATTTGAAAGGAGATTCCAGTGGGAAAATCTTCTAGATGGAGTCTGTGTGAGATTGGGTTTTGCGGTTTCCTGTTATGACAAAACATACATTGTGGAACATTCGCTGTAACTATAAACAGTTAAAACATATACAGAATTAATCTTTGATAAACGAAAAAGTTAAATCATTGCTAAATCATCAATGTATACAAGAGGACTAAAAATATATAAACATAGGATGTGCAGAAACATCGTTGTAGAAACAGTAACTTTACATAACACCACCCTGTTCATTTACTTTACTTCCTACAGTATATATATATCATAATGGCCTACTATTAAACAAACTGCCAAACAGCTGTAAGGGCAGTGTAACAGGCAAAAACATCTACCGCTCTCTATCTCCTGCAGTCTTTTCTTTTCTTCCTCCGTGTGCCTGACACTGCTGTTAAACCCAGCCTGATAGCTGAGATAATTCACAGTTATTTTCTCAGTCTGCATGGAGTCTCGTGTTTAAAAGCAGAGCTGAAAATGGAGTTCTCCAGCTGAGCGCACACAGACATACACAATGCCTTAATCAGGCATCATTCAGAGCACTGCATGCAGTAGAAGTCAATGTATATAAGGCCTCCCGGAGTCAAAGGGAGAACAGATATTAATAAAATGAGCACATGCATGATAATATATGATATATATATGGCAAAAGTTCCGTTTGGTGTCCTGATGATTTAGGCAAAACACCCTAATTACTTAAAAACGTTTACAAGAATATTGTGTCCTTATGCTCTATGTTAATGATAATTAAACACACATTTGCATCCATATTTGTTCGTGCCCATGATGATTAAAACATTAAAAAGTATTAATTTAAGGTACATTTAGAACAGATAAAAAGGTGCGATTAAGTTGCGATTAATCACGAGTTAACTCATGGATATCATGGATTTATCACGATTTATAATATTCAATCTAAACCTAAATTAACAATAAAAAGTGTTACTTTTTTTTTTTTTTACTCTTTACTCTAGAATGTTTACTCTTTTCATTTTTCTCTTTAAAATTCGGTCACATGCCTCGTTTCATACTCCAGCCAGCCACTTCCTTATTATACAAAAGCTACTAACTGAGGAGGGTGAAGGCTAACACATGCCTTCTTCAAAACAAGTGAGGCAAACCTAAAACATTTGTATTTTTTTCAAACTACTGCTCATTTTGTATTATGATCTAGTGTAATACTAAAAAAAGAAAGAAGTAATCTACGTTCATGTGCATGCACCAGGCAGACCAGACAGAGTCCATTGGCTAGTGTCTCTGAGACTGACAGTTTCTAGTAAAAAATTTGTATTCATTGGAATAAGACGACATGAGTTTTAAAAAATTTAGAAAAACATTCAAATGGATGATCGACATATGAAAACAACCGCATTTCAAAATGAAACATATTCTCAATCAGACCAACCATTAAATAAAAACTCGAATAATTAAATGTTTACCACTTAGTTTTAGGCAGTATATTACTGAAAACACTGCTGATAAATGAAACGAATGACAGAGTTATGGCTCGGCACTTAAAGATGACTACATAGTTCAAATTCCAAGGACTGCCACTGTTGAGCTCTTTTAAAGCACTTAAGCTGTGCTCTGATATGTGCTTGGACTGGATTCGGCCTCATTTGTAAGTCGATTTGAATAAAAGTGCCTGCCAAATGAATTGATAAAATGTCTCGCTTGCTCTTAAAACCCCTCCAAGCAAAAATAATGGAAGTGACTACCAGGCATGAGCTCAAGGTAATAATTTAACTGGACAAATTCAAATATGCTGTTAGATCTGCATATTAAATTCATAGTATGGCTCCGAAACAAATTCATATTAAATAAGTGCTATAAATGGGCAATTAATTTTTATTAGAGATGGGTGCTGGAACAGAACCCAAGGTTTAATTCTCAAATAAAAGGAACTCTGACGTTCAGTCAGCATGCCAATTTATCAAAGATGTTCAATAGGCTTGAGGTCAGAGCTTTATAGCAAGCCAATCATGATTTTTACATGATTGTCTTGCAAAAAAACATGATTTTTAAGTGAAAGAAAAATGTAATGCTAGCATGTACAAAGACATCCTATATAATATGCTTTTGTCCATGTAGTGTAGTTTTAGACATCCAAAGAATTTTCGAATGTTCCCTTCAGAGTATTTGGAGGACCTACATTATTTAACGTAGAACTGAATTAAAAATGTATGTATAAATACAATGGTCAAGAAAAGAAAAATGCCTATTAGCAGAATCCTAGTGTTCATATGTGTTCCAAACCCATCCATCCGAGTCTCTGACAGACCCACATCTCTGTGAAAAGCCTGCATGAACTGTGTTTTTGTGCTGAAGGGACACAGCAAGAACTCCAGGTAAAAACACATCTGGTTTTTTTTGTAGTTGTTTTGAAAAATGCTCTTTGCAGAACAAAGACCAGCATGTACCATTTTGATACACACGACTCAACATCAGTATGAATCCATATCTGAGGCAAAATCGATGAGTTGAGTTCTCCCGCACTTTCTCCAACAGCTTGCACGAGTCCGTGTTTTTTTTGGGTCAGGCTTCTGACAGCCAATATGTATCCATTATTGCAGCTGGACTCAGAAGAGCCGTGCAGCATGAGCACACGCTCGGCATTAATGGCTCCAAATGAGCGAAAACAGATGAACTTTATGACATCTTGGTAAGTAGGTAGTGACAGAATGAATGAGTAAGGAGAAAAACAAGAAGAGAGAGGAGAAATATCAAAGTAAAGAGAAATCTGACTGTAGATTTACTAAACATTAAAAGAGAGTGTGATGTGGTCTAAAATGAAGGTGAAGTTACTGTTACCACCTGATAGAGGATTTTTTTCTAATAATGGCACGTCCTGAAATGATTCATTTTACCAAATACAGTACATTAAATTTTTTCCCTTCATTACATAACATGTTTTACCCTTTATTAAGGTCAACAAATTTTTTTTTTATTACATAAGCTATCGCAGATATAAACAGTTATTTCCTCACCATTGTTTTCACACTTAAATTTGATAAGGAAAAAATCCTTTTGAATTATAATTATGAATTATTATAATTAAGAATTAGGAGCTGCAAAGCAAAAGGCACTCAGTCCTGAAGACATAACTGTGGTGGAAAACCTACAGCTTCACCTCTAACTTTGTAGAACAAAGTGCTGATACTGGAGGCACCATTCCAAGGATGTTAAATAACCATGTTCTTATAGAAAGTCATATCAACTTACAGTACCTACAACTTACATACATTGTTCCTTGTCCTTGTGAAAACCAGCACGTTAATGTAAATGTATGATATTCCTTGCAGATGGAACTACTTCCAGAACTACGATCTATTCGACACCTTCTGAACAATCAGATTTGAGAATTCAACAATAATTTCATTTACTATTTATTTCATTTATTTTTAGAGTTCTTCTAAAGGAGAAAATCGATTGGTTGCGATGAAGGACGTAGAGAATTAAGGTGTTTCAAACACTCTAACCCCTGAGCTAGAAGTCTTTCAGCTTGTCATACTAAAACAGCCACATCCTGAATGTGTACCTGACAAGTCAAGACTATCGCTCTCAGCACTAACTGGCGAGGTGCCAACATTTTTGTGAAGAAAATCCTACCAAGCATAGTGGGCATAGCAGGCCACGTGTCAGCAGATGTGAGGATTTCATAGTAACAAAAAACATAATTATTGACTGCAATCTATCAAAATGATTGGAATTATAAGCAACCAAATACAGAATTCACATAAGAATTATGTGTAGTGAAAGATACACTATATGGACAAAATGTTGTGGACACCTGGCCATAACATTCATATTAGATTTTTTAAACATCTCATTTCACATATAGTGAAGTGCTCATTCAGCCACAAGAACATTAGTAAAGTAAGGTACTGATGTTGGGTGAGGAGGCCTGGGGTGCAGATAAGAGCATTTATAGCATGCCACTCAAGAGCTTACATTGCAACCCATGTAAACCATATCTTCACACTTTGTGCCCAGGGACTTTGTCTTGATGGAACAGGTTTAGTTTTCCTATTTCATGTGAACGTAAAATTGAATGCTACTGCATCCAAAGACATTGTATACAATTGTGTGCCTCCAACTTTGTGGTAACAGTTTGGGAAATTACCATACAGTATATGCCAAGCCTGGTGTCCCAGTACATTTATCCATATAGTGTATTTATTGTTGTAATAATAATTAGATTTATGCAAAATAAAAAGGACACATTTATCATTTTTCTACACATTCCACCCATTTAAATTTTCTCCACTCAGACCCAACCAGATTTATTTTTGTAAGACAGAGTTATCAAGGGATACCACTGAGTTGCACAGTATGATAATTAGGGATGGTGTGATTCTGGGAAGAGGCCAAGCTCAAACTGGCTAAAAAAAGCTTTTAATGATCTGCACAATAAATCATTTGTAAGAAAATGAGCAAGTGTAAAACAAACACACTCCAGAGACTCTCCTGTGCGACCATTTGCTTATTTACTTTTGCTACAGTGAGGAAAAAGCTACGGCAGGGAAATTTCCTTTAATAGTCACATTGTATGCAAAAGTAAAATCATTAAACGAATCT
The DNA here is from genome assembly GCA_014706435.1 of Silurus glanis. Taxonomy (NCBI): domain Eukaryota; kingdom Metazoa; phylum Chordata; class Actinopteri; order Siluriformes; family Siluridae; genus Silurus; species Silurus glanis. Next base: position 13,830 of record JAAIIK010025624.1, read on the forward strand.
CTTCAAAGGTCCTGAAGGATCTTATTCATTACTTGACTTCCTCCAAGCTTGACTCCACACTCATAAAGGGAACCAGGATTGATAGAGTAGAAAGAATTTCTTCCCAATGATTCTTTGTTAAAACCAGGAGTATATGTATTACATTAATCAGAAAATATCAAAAGTATAACTCGCCTTCTAGTTTTTTTAATTGGCCCCCATGACTGAGGTCCATGACAGCAAATTGAGGCCTTTTCCACAGAATTTTATTTGCGTTCTACTCTGAAAGCTCTAGGACTCAAAAAAGCGTAGTTTTCATGCGGCTCCCACATGGCCATGTGGCCAAAAATAGCAAAAGGCTTTCTTTAAAAAGTATGTGTTGAGATTAGAAATGGCGTATACACTTACCAAGAAGCAGGTTTCTATTAAATAAAGAATCGAAATACCACAATCTAAGGGTGTTTAGTACCAAATAAGTGCCATGTACTACCACTATTTTGTAGATTACGAGTTTTCAGTTTTTCCTGATTGTGATCCGAATTGTGAAAACATGAGTTACTAATTTTACAGTCTGTGGCTCAGGAAATTTCCTCCAACTGTTCCATCATGCCCAAGTTCTAATAATTCATCCCTATAGTTGGGTAATAAAGATCTACTTATATTGCATGTGTTTAGTTTTTGCTGGCTAGGCAAAAAAAAAAAAGATCAATGCAGAAAATCTGATATATGCTGAGCTACCAGTTTATAATATACACTATACAGTACATACAATCCATGGCTATTTGTTATCAAAATTGATTTCCGTGTGCCGTGCATCAACGTGTAGGTACAGTATACACAGTAACTACTAAATGCAGACCATTTGTAAGTTGTTCTCAACTTTTTCACAAAAAAATCTGAATAAAATTCTGTTTTCCAGTCTAAATTCCATTTGAACATGTTTAAACACTTACTGAGGAATAAATAAAACAAAGTGCATGTGTGTAGTTGCACTCACCCCTTTGCAGATGGACACGGCTTCTTTGGACAAGGATTTAGGGTAGGACACGTTGTGCTCCATGATGGACTGGAAGAGCTCGTCCTCGTCTTCACCGTCGAATGGTGGCTGAAAAAGGACAAAATAAAAAAAACTATTTACAAAAGGCAATTCAATGCAAAGCAATTTGCAGAATAGCTCAAATTTGTTTTGAGATAAAATGAAATAAAAAAGTACAAATTGCCGTTGCAAGAAAGGAACAAAACCCTCGTACAGTAAATGCATGAAAACTGTGAACTTCAGGGATGTACTATTATATGCATTACGTCACCCTATTTGTTGATCTATTTTCTGTAAAATAGCACCCCTATTCATGTTTTATTACTTTTTAGATTTAAAATTATAACTCATATAACCGTATGAATATCCCATTAAAAGATTACATACATGCAGCCTAGAAAACATTCCCCTGTCCTTTTCATGATACTATAATAAAATACTTTGTGGTTGAAAAGAGCCATTAGCCTTGTGTGTAAAAGAAAAAAACAGAGCGAGAGAGAGCATTGATGTTTCAACAATGAAAGGTGATATAGAGGTTATTAGGTAGAGCAGCATTCATTCTAAAAATATCCCAACTCACAGTCCATGTCACATATAGCTCTGTGTCTATGGAAGTAATCAATAGAAAGTATTGATTAAGTATACAGTATTGTATGGGCACCAAAAATAGTCAAATGGAAGTGAAAGACACACTAGATGGGGATTACAAACCTGTTTCTAAATATAGGAAATACGGTTCTCTTTGTTGCAGGTCAGCATTTAGGTTTGGGAACATGAACGTCCAGGGTTATTTTAATATAACAATTTTTGCAGACATAACATCTTGATGCTCACTTTAATTTGCCTCAGTCAATTCGATTTTTTTTTTCCGAAAAACCAGTCTCAGTAGTATCAATAAAAAAGAAAAGACAAAACAATAAGGTAAAAACAGACACATACAAAAACATACTGCTGAAGACACGCTCAACTCAATCTACAGATTCTGTAAAAAGTGAGGTAAACTACTTGCTGTGACAAAGTGTATACTGCTAAAATGGCGTAAATTCATGGTGTAAATGTATATCGCCTCTCCCAAAATAAGTAAGATACCGTACATCAGAACTATCCTACATATAATATCTGAATGTAGATCTAATATATAAAAAAATGCCAACACCCAAAATATCCCTGTTTAACCGCACCTGCACCCAAAATATCCCTGTTTAGCATCACCTACACCCAAAATAGCCTGCCTTAACATCACTTTCACCCAGAATATTCCTGTCCAACATCACCTATATTTAAAATAGTCCTATCCAATATCATTTACACCCAAAATATCCCTGTCCAAAACCTCCTACACCCAAATAACCATAGCCAATGTATTCATCACAGATATCAAAGATAATACCAATGTTAATTATGAAAATCCTATGACAGTCAATTTACACCGACCAGGCATAACATTATGGCCACCTGCGTAATATTGTGTTGGTCCACCAAAACCGTTCGAGCATTAACAGCATTAACGTCCTCAGCAGTTTGAGCTACAGGAGCTCGTCTGTTGGATCGGACCATGGCCTCGGCTGCCCGTGACCCTGTATAGCACTGTTCCTTTCTTGGACCACTTTTGATAGATACTGACCACTGCAGTCCCGGTACAGGCCACAAGAGCTGCAGTTTTGGAGATGCTCTGAACCAGTCTTCTAGCCATAGTCTAGCCTGGTCTGCTCAAGTCCTTACGTCTTCCCCTTTTTCCTGTTTCTCACACATAACTTTGAGGACAAAATGTTCACTTGCTGCCTAATATATCCCGCTCACTAACAGGTGCCAGGATAAAGAGATAATCAGTGTTCACGATTCATAATGTTTTAATGTCATAATGTTATACCTGATCTGTGTATAATTATTTAATCCTGAAGAAATGGTTCGGGTGTTATTCGGATACGTGAGGTACTTTGAAGCAATCACTCATTAGGGTTGCATGTTTGATTTGAAATATACAGTACAAGAATGTTCATGGTACAAGATTTTATACAACTTTCAATTGATAAATTAATAAATGGCTGTTATTAAAATAAAACGTTCACCGAACACTCCTTCCACTGTAATGAACATGTGGTGAGTGGTACTTTTGGAGATTTTGTCTTACCTGTCCAGCCAGCATCTCGTATAGCAGTACACCGTATGCCCACCAATCCACAGAGCGCCCGTATGGCTGGTACGCAATGATCTGCACACACAAAATATACAGAAGTGTCAGAATCTCTATGTACTTATGGTTAAACTTTTTTTTTAACAACATAATTAGATGACACAAGACTACACTTGTCTTTATTGATGTACTGTAAACACTATTAGTTATTGTTTTCTGCCTTTTCAGCACAGAGGCCCTTATTTCAATTTCACCATCTGCTCAAGCACACAATCACATCATGTATACATTACTTAAGCAGGCTCCAAATGAACTTGCACACTTACAATTATAAGTAAATGCATTCTGTAAAGGAAAGATCCCTTTAAAAGTGATTAAAGTATTCATATACATATCAAACATGAAAGTACTGGATAAAAATAGACTACAGAGAGTGAACAGGAAAAACTACATCAGAAATGAAAACAATTTGACATTTCTTCGAAAAACTCTCCTGGACATGCTTTTGTGCAGAATAATGAGGAAAATACTCTAGATAACAAGCTTTTTGAAGTATCTTGAAGGACCTGATACAGTGCTTCTGGAGAAAATGGCAGTTACATTTGCTTTCGGTTGTACAGGTTAAAAAAAAACATTTTCCATTCTGATGAATTTTTTTTTTTTTTTTTTTTAGATTTCTAGATTTTTTTTCCTGGAATATGGATGTTTGGATGGACCTCAATTATACATATTTTGCACCATTATGTCGACTATATGGTAACATAAATGTTGTGTACCTTTAAAATATTTTAGGATACTTAACATGACATTAAAGATCGCTATTGTACCTTTATTCTTTGCCTTTCCAGTAATACTTTCCCACTACACCACACAAACATTTACAGGTTAAATTGACAAATCAATGTGCCCTTGAGCAAACCACTTCATGGACAAAGACAGATTTTATTGTTAAGTACTGTTTATTATGAGAATGTTGCATTGGAGGAGTTTTCACTTACTGATCAGTATATGAGTCTCTACTACCCTGTAGACATACAGTTAAAGAACAGAGTCAGGTCCGACCATGGTGTCTGACCACTATACTGTATATCATTAGTTAGTTGGTGACTGCAGGGTGACAATTAGATGTTTGGTGCATCTGATTTCTCACTTTTTTGAATGGAGAAAAAATGTTTGGGCTGACATGGAACAAATTATGCGAAGCATCACATTAACTACAGATAATAATTATTTACCTATGCAGCAACGTTTATGATAAATCCACATCCACAATCACCTAAAATAGCCCTGCCCAACATCACCTACACCCCCCATCATAACCTATACCCAAAATAGCCCTGCCCATCATCACCTGCACTCCAAAATAGCCCTGCCCA
>JAAIIK010025625.1:0-10642 GCA_014706435.1 Silurus glanis
ATAGATGAATAGATTTCTACAATACCATGGCTCTGGCAATAATTCCAGCTGTATTATATAATTATATAGTATAGTATATTGGATTAGTAGTAGTAGTGCTGTTATTAATATTTAATATTATTAATGCACCCATTTGGATGCCATCACATCTATTCAAAATTGTTTGGTTGATAATCATTTGCCTACATTTTTTTTATTTGTCTTTAGTCACATTAAAGGAAGGAGTCTCCAATGTCAGTGCTTTTGAAGGAGAAAGAAAGCTGCATTCCACTTCGGAGCAGTAACAGGAAAGTCTATTACAACAGTATCCGTTTCCATATCCCTCTGTCCTCTACATTTCCCTTTTTCAATCCAACCACCTGCATGTCTTTCCTCACCACATCTATAAACCTCCTCCTTGACCTTCCTCTTTCCCTCCTGCCTGGCAGCTCAATCCTCAGCATTCTTTTTACCCCTTGTGTACTACACACACACCTTCCTCTTTATACCCCATGTCCCTTCTCTGCACATGACCGAACTATCTCAATCGAGCCCCTCTCATACAGGAATTTGTTTAGATTTGATTTAGAAAAAATGCAGTCTGATGAGATCTGTTGTTACTTAATAATCAGCTAGTAGATTTATTTCAAAGTCTTTAACCTCTAATTTTAGCCATTTTTACGAATGATTTCCAAATGAGCATGCAGCTGAATTTAACAAGAATCCTGTAATATGGGACCTAAAACAGGTAGTATATAGGTAGTATTGTTAAGAGTTATTTTTGTTATGTTTGCGGTAAATTAAGCATTTTCTAGCCTAAAAAATTTCGCATTCAGAAGAGCTGTATTGCTTTTCTTTGGTGTGCGGTACATTCATTTCATCTTCATCATCTTCTTCATCATTAGTACTGCACACTGAATTCATCATCATCTTCATTATTCAAGTTGTATCTTTACTGTACCCATATAGATTTTTTTTATGTTTAAATTACATAGGTTTAAGAATATTGAAAGTGTTTAAGAGCAGAGGAAAGGTTTATAAGAGTGTCTTTATAAAGCCTTAAGATATACAGGTATTCTGTATACTGTACCGTATACATATTAGGTTGCCATTTTGCTATGTTCCAGACCCCCCATGAGGGATTACTGTACAAGGGTTGAGCTGTATCAAACTTAGATAGAAGGTGTGGACTAAAGTGATTTCAATGTATTTTTTTATCTCAGCAAAGGTGGAAAGAGCAATAAAATATAATACTTAAGTAACTAAAGTTACTTCAATAAAATTTTTCTTACGTGCACCTAAAGTTGCCGGTCTAAAAAGTAGCTTATTTAAAATTTACTCTGAGAAAATGTCGTGTAAAAAAGGATAAGGTGATATAAATATAAAGAAACACCTTTACAAATTAATGTGCAATGATAAAAAAAAAAAACCACCATTTGAGTCCAATGTGAGTTTTGCCTTTTTGCAGCAAATCTGTTGTCATTTATTGTAATAAGAGAAATCGCAAATGCAGATTTAGAATTCAGACAGTAAGCGCACACATTGAACAACTTTTGTTTTGAAAGCATTTCGTTTGAGTTGGGTCTGCATCACTGTCATCTGTCTTGCTTATCTCCATCTTTTTTTTCTTGTGAGTTTAGCGCGGTCGTTCTCCCGCCCATCAATCAATCAACGCAGTAGTTTCCGCAATTTTTTTCTCATTGCATTATTTTTACTTCAACAAGTAGAAGTTCACAAAAAAAAAACCCTACTCAATTACAATAACGAGAGTAAATGTAATTCCTCACTTTCAACCTCTGCCCCCAGGTGACTCTGATGAGTTATTAGCACATTACATACATCCCTCTGTTTTCAACTAAAGGAGCAAGCATCAGTCACGAAACAATCTCCGAGAATAAATTGACTGAATAAAGCATAAATAATTGAAAACAGCTAACCATCCCTGAGTAACACGGAATTGAAGACCGAATGCAAAAATACTCAACAACTCTATTCAACAGGTTTAACAGTGACATTCATCTCCTCACTTTTTTAACGATCTGAGCTGATCCTCAGACGCAGGAGACGAGACGCTTGCTAAGCTTGCCAATGTCTGTTTTTTTAAACCCCACTCTTAATGCTGGATCAGACGGCATTAAGGAGTCGAGCAGATTTTCTTATTCTGAACATAATGGGGCCAATTAATGAGACTGTAAATATGGAGTTGTGAACGAATACTGTCGGAAAGGAACATGATCTGCCATCTGAATGCTGTTTTGGAAAGGCAAAGAACTTGGAGACGAGCCACGCTGAGACATAAGGACATGGTGGTTCAAAACACCATGAAATCTGACACGCAAACACACACAGACACACGCAAGCTAATTAAGAGGACATTTAAATAGTCTTCAACCGAGATAGCATTCTTTCACCCGTAAATCCACATGCAGATGATAAGTGTTTTTGCCTCAGGGCTACGTTTCCCACTGCACAGTCACATTTCATACCAGGTCACTTTCAGGAGCACATTGCCTTGTAATTAGCACTTGTATAAAGACTCATCTCACACTCTCGCCTCTTGTTTGTCTTCGCATTGATGTTGTTGTCCTCGTTCCTCATACTCGGGTTATAAAAACAATAAACACATCTGCACTCGCATCTGCCGTCTGCTTCATTATGAGACAGTAAAATGCTCTGACTGCATTCCTGAGACACCAGACTGGAACAGATTTTCCTGTTGTTTGGCTCAATGTATTTATGTATGAGGAACGTTAAGAGAAAGGCCAAAGAGGAGGTTTATGGATGTGGTGAGGGAAGACATGCAGGTGGTTGGGGTGAAAGAGGCAGATGTAGAGGACAGGGGGGTATGGGGACGGATGATCCGCTGTGGTGACCCCTAATGGGAGAAGCCGAAAGAGGAAGAAGAAGAAGTCTACCACCACCGTGCTTCTTAGAGTTATCCTGTAGTTTTCTAGGACAAAGCCATTAAGTTCAGACTTTAGACCAGACATGTAATTTCCAACAATTTTCAACATGGACCTGGCAGAGTGTGGGGTCTATGGATGCCGTGCAAACAGCTTCTACATTTTGAGATCCAACTTTCTTTAGCATTTTCAAAAGCCTCTTGTGTGCTTTTCTGTCTAATCCCCTTTTTTACTCAGGCTTGGATTTTCGGGAGACAGCCAAGTCTTGGCAAAGTTGCAGTTGCGACCAAATTCCATCTATTTTAATTAAATGTGGTAATTTAAAAACTTATTAAAATATGATTTGTTTGTTTTTTCAAACCTAACTATTGTTTTCACAGCATTTTTGATGATGCTGTCGGGACTCCCAGAAAAAACATATCTCCCCTACACACTTCAATCTCTAATAAGTTCAAAGATTGGTGAATATTAATCCAATGGGGACTGTACATAATCAATATTTGGCTCGTGATAAAACTCGTGTCCAAATCATTTTTGATTTTCTTTCTCTCCTTGAAGAATTTATGTTTTTTCCATTACTGCAACAAAGAACCGTCTCACAAATATGACCCTGTACCTGAAATCAGGTGTCATCGGGTGGGTTACCGTTGCCGCAACAGGGTTTGATATGTGAACCTCGCTCATCCGAGTAAATCCTACAACACTACCGAGTTAGAAAAAGCAATATAAATTCAAGATCCTGTCAATAAAGGAAAGTGAACACCAAATCCAAGCCCTGCTTGAGCCTTGGCTTTAGATGGCTACAAAAGCATTAAATGTTAGCATATTTTGGTAATGCAGGCTTATATTAAAAGCAAATTCCTGAACTTTATATTTTGAAAATTCAGTACATAGCTAAAAAAAAGTCGCTAAAGGCAATTTATACACTTTATTATTTATTTTATTTAGCAATAGTAATAGCTATAACAGTAGTTGTAGTATTAGTAGTTTTACTACTACTAGTAGTAGCAGTACTAGCAGTAGTAGTAATATTAATAGTAATAGCGTGGTGGTGGAAGTAGTGGTATTAGTAGTAGTTTTAGTAGTAGTGTTGGTGGTAGTAGTTTTAGTAGTGGTGATAGTAGTGGTAGTAAGAGAGTATGAAAAAACGTTTCCAAAAAAAAAAACTTTGAGCATCTTTTGGTGGATATTAAAGCACTTAAGGAAAAATAAGGGCGAGTCTGTGGGGAACATAAAGCAGCAATCCTTCAGTTAATGAAAACCCCTTTCATGAGCAAGTACAAATCATAGGAAAGAATAAGGCTGAAGGTGGAGCATCATGATTTAAAGCAATAGGAATCCAAAATAACAGGGTTTGGTTTAGGGATGATTCATTTTAATGTGGCACATCCTGGTTCTAAAACACAGAAGAAGAAAGAGGAAGAAAATGTGACCTACTGTAGTGATGAATAATTCATGAACGTGTCATTAATTTTGTACAAATCTCTTATACTTATACTGTATCTCAGGACAAACGAGTCGTCTCAGCAAATGATTTTTTCATTTTGCACGTATAGCTAGCGGAAACGATTTGTTCACTTCTTGAGTCATTCGTTTCTGTTTTCTATATGGAGCAAATGACCTGCACTGGAGAAGAGCCTTGGAAGGTAAATGATTCATTTCTGAGCTACAGAACTGTTGCAGTTTTCATGCTACATGCGAACGACGCTGAGCAAATCACGCGGTTAAGTAGCGAAACATTTCGGTGCTTTTTGATGGAATACGATCCAAATTTTGAGGGAGGAGATGGAGGAATCTGGCTACAGACAACTCAAAGGTTTGACTTCATTCAGCTCAAATTACCAGACTGAACAAAATGACTTGAATGAATATTCGTTAATTTTGCTGAACAAGATCCAAAGATCCGAGTCAGGAAAATGACTCGACTTTCCCATTAATAGAGTAAAGTAGAGACAAAGCAAAAATACAGAAAGACTGGAAGAGAGAATGAGAAGGGAGGCCAAGAGAAGGGAGGCAAAGAGAGAGAAAGAGAGTGAGAAAGAGAGAAAGAAAGAGAGAGGGAAAGAGAGAGAGTTTATAGTAGGATAAATAGAAAGGTCAGACTGAGTCACACTGCAACAGAAAGACTCAACTGATTCTGTCATCTCTCCCTGGAGCTCTGTGGCCATCCAAAGACGCATTTACAGAGATCAGAAGGTCACAATCGCTCTGGGATAAAAAAGATAAAAATCTGTATTGTGCCTGAGAGAAGAGAGGAATAGTTCCATGGCTCTTGCCATCCATAGTTTTATGGATAAACATTTAGGCTAATAAAAAAAAAGTTAACGTGATGTATATAAATTCGTGTAAACAAATACGAAATAACACAATGTGTACTTGGGTTCATAATAACTGACAAAAGCTAACACAAGCCTATTAATGAAGGTTACTTGAAATAATGTGTGCTAATATTGAGAAATGTTTTAACTCTGACTGAAATGCATGGCTAACATTGCTTAGCTATCTGTCAAAGACAATAAATGGAATAGTGAGTTTTGAAATAAAATAAAAAAATAATAATATAATAACTATCACTTTGGCTATGGCTAATAATCAATGGAGTTGGCTAACACTCCCTTTTATGCCTCAGACAATAAAGTGTTTTAAAAAAAAAACAACAACAAGAAATGCTAATATGGCTATGTGTGCTGAGAGGAGCTTTCTAGCACTGTCTGTGAGACTGAGACATGGTAAGCAAATTAGATTTTGTAACAAACTTAAGCTGTTTGATTAGAACATTAAGCTGAAATTAGCATTCAAGGGTGAAATTAAAGCAGAGCTAATCGGTAAAAAAAAAAAAACGGGGAAAAAAAAGAGAAATGAGCTAGCATTATAAGCTGTTGAAAGCCTGTTGCTGAGACAGTGGATCTGGTCATTTAGATTCTGTTCTGTTCAGTCCATCCATTCCGTTTTACATAAAGAGCTGCTTGGGCCACGTAGCCTCATGATTTCTCCAGAGGCACCCAGGTTTACTTTAATACAATTCTGTCCGGCTGAGTGGCAAATGTGCAAACGGCTTATTGCGGCCCAGCGACGACGGTTATGAAACGCGCCTGGGGAAAATGCAGAGTGTGTAAAGGCACGTAGTGAATATGAAACTGTTAACTCCACCACCAATCTGATGATGAGGAGTAAAAATAAAAAATAAACAAATAAATAACAGAACAACAGCCAGGGTTTCACTCGTGGTACCTTCTAGTCAGTCAATTTTCATTTTAGAAAGAGAATATGAGAAATTTGTATCGTATTTTTTATATCGTATTTATTTATTTATTAATTTTTTCCGAACACTCCAGAGACAAACTACAGAAAAACAAGTCATTTTCCCATTTCTCCATTAATGCACAGAAAAAAAAATGTAAGGAAATCTGAAACTTGCTTGGTTTTTATGTCTAATTGCAGAACTGAATGGTCAGAACAGTCTGTATAGGTAGTTTTTAATCGATTTTCATTATAAGTAGATATCGATACAATAAAAAAAACGATGTAAAATAGCTCATACCTAATGAAAGAACATGATACTTATTAGGTAGCGCAACAACCTATACACAATAACAAGCCCTTCCCACTGCAGTTCCTGCAATTAGACAATAAAATTAAGTATTTTTCTGTTTTAATTTCCCTTCGTTTTTTTTGTGCATCCACAAAGAAACAGGAAAATAACTTTCCATAGTATGGTTCTGGAGTGTTAGAAAGAAAGAAAAAAAAAAAAAAAAACGAATGGTCCTTTCAAATTCTATTTCTAAAATGACAATTAAATAACCAGAAGGACCGATTTCGATAAGTACACACTACGTGAAAAAAAATGTAAGGAAAACGGGTCACTCTGTTAGATTTATTTTCCATTAGATTCATCTCTTAGAGGCAAGTGTAAAGTTTTTCCAATTGTCTACATGATATGAGTAATCTCTTGGTCTCGAAAAACGAAAATGGTGCATGTTTGGTGCAGACTCTACACTAGGTTACAAGCTGTAAGAGTTTCTGTTTCTGGGATCAGCACCGACATCACCGACATCTTCCAGATCCGTCACACAGTTCAGGGGGGAGGGTAATGGATTGATAATAGAATCAACAAGGCGTAGAGACCTTCGATTAGCAAACACGGTTTAGAGAGAGATAGAGAGAGAGAGAGAGAGAGAGAGAGAGAGAGAGAGAGAGAGAGAGAGAGAGAGAGAGATTGATGGAGAAGAATCACAATAAATTCTGTTATAGTGTAATAGTGTAACCCTGGTACAAGGATAATGATTGTTGCGGTTTGCTTATACACACATGGATACACACAACTTGCATTTAATTAACACATACATATTAGTTACAGTGTGAAACCAATGGACTGCCCCACCATGACGAGTAGATCATTTGAAGAAGATAATCAACACTGGGGTGTTGTTAATGATATGGTACCACCAGTACCACCTGACACTCATACTTTTCTTATAACTGCAAGTGTTTTATTCCTCTTTTTTTTGTCCCTTTGTAGTTGAAGGTTGCGTTAGAACTTGGGCCTCAAGTCCACAAGACCGTATTTTTTTACTTAGCACTCACCTATATCCAATCTTTGCATCACCCACCTCTCTTCCTTTCTCAATCAAAGGCATATAGTTACATAAACACAAAGCCCTCCAACCTGAAGACTCTAAGCTGGTGAGAGATTTACCTCTGAAATGGTGCAAACCCCTAGCACTGGTTTCTCCTTCCAAAAAGCACTCAACTTCATCATATCTATGAGTAGATCCCTTAAATCAGTTGCCATGTGCCTGCTGATCAGGTTCTTACTAAAGAAGCAAAAACAATAAAAGAAATGCATTGATGCAGATTGAACTGGTGTTTGTGCTGCTGTTGTGGTAGGATCTTCTTAATCAAAACCAATCAGCATCAAGAATTTAACAGGGTGCTTTTTTAATTCAAGTTAGAACTCGATCGGCTCTGACTGGTTTCAAAATCTCACCATGTTTTGTTCCATGTAACTAAGTTATGTTAGTGTCTGTGTCATCTTTGGTATGGTTCTCTCTCCACCATGTTCCTTTCTTTGCACTTTCCAATGGTTGCATCATCGAAACAGATTCTGCTATTGAGCTGCTTTTATAATTGCAGGTGTACAAGGATAGACGTCTGGAAGAGGATAGTACACTGTGATGTGTTTCCCTTGAAGTCGCTGCTGTTCTAGTGACTGTGGCAGCACTGTGAGTTGTCTTACAATGTTGTAGGGAATCCAGGGTACCAGTTTCTCTTTGGTGAAATATTTGACTTTGCAAGTGAAGTTTACTTTTTGGTTCTTTGTCCTACAGCAATAATAAAGATTGTGTTGGTGTGATATTGATTTACTGTACAATGTTTCGATTCCAAAACGATTTCTAAAGCATTTAGAACAGTTCAATTTACATTTATGCCATTTGGCAGATGCCCTTATTCAGTGCTTTGAGGTAAATACATTCGGACTCTGGTTTATTAGGACACAGAACATTTTGGAAACTGAAATACGCTGTAGGGAGTTTATAGTTAAACAAGCTATTTTTTTCTGGCTTTCTTGTTTGAGTGCCAGAACAGAGAAGTCTTAAGCTTGCCTTGAGTCTTGATGCATGTTTTCCATCATTGTTCACGTGACAAACAGAAACAAAACGCTGTAGCTTGTGTCACACTGAACCACAGTGTAGGTATTTAACAGTTGTATACAACCACAAACTATCATTAGCTGATTCATTTTATACCACAGTCAGACCTAATACGCAATTTTGATTGGCTAGAAAGTGTGAGTTGAAACCATCCAATGCGAACGTAGATCTGGTCAGTTCAGTCACTGCTTTGTGTTAATGTACTAAATTATGAAAAAGGGTAACTGTAGTAACAGTTGTCTTAATGATATCACTGAGCTAAATGACATGTCATTTCATTCACATGGTGTATAAAGTGATTTTGATCGACTGGAGAAGAAAATGTTGCCGTTATTTCTTTTCAAAATCAGAATCAGCTAGTTTGCTAGTTTCTAATATACACTCTGCAGCATTGTTAGCCTACTTGTTCTAGACCTGTGGTCAAAAATATATCCTAAAAATCGATATCTAACAACGAATTCTTTTCTCGAGCAATGCCGTGCTACGTTTTATGCTAATCCCAAAATTTGGGAATTATTTCCTGAATTACTTTTCCTCTGATTAAAAAGCTGCTCGATTGATAGAGTTTGATCATTGCCATGACACAGTGAGTAACATGACAGTTTGTCATTGGCTTTTGTGTGATTTTTTTTTTAGCCCTGGAAAGACATGACTGTTCGGTGCGTCTTCTCCTGTTTGCATAGAGGTGCCAGTTTCTCGACGGGAACAGCAGGATGAGAATGTGTGAACGGTTAGCAGCGAAAACAGATAATGAGGCTGCTAACAGGGGAGCAATGTGAGAATATGTTCCGTCATAATGTTCTGCAGCTGGTGAGAAAAAGGGACTCACAACAGCACTCGCTTTGTTTTACGTGTCAGGTGGCACACGGGGCATCAGTGCCACGGTGTCAGTCCAAACAAACTGCGCGACAGGCTTTTGTTTTGCCATGGAGGTGTGGCTGGAGGTTTCAGCGCTGATTGATTAAGTAGTGTGATTAAGATTACAATGAGTGGGTATCTGTAATCAATGGGCCTCCTAAAAAGGACAAGAGTCCTGCAGAGAATTCTGACCTCAGCCCTAGTGAACACTTTTGAGCACAGACTGCACCACAGGAATCCTCAGCCTACACTAGTACCTGGTTTTGTATCTGACCACAGCCATGCCCAGATTATAGTGAAACACCTCCATAGAAAGAATGTCAAAAGGGAAAAGGGAAAATGCAAAAGGGAGAATGAATCTGGAACGGAACATTCAAAAAAGCATGAGTTTGATGGTCAGATGTCCACAAACTTTTGACCATACAATGATAAGTATTAAAAACCGATCACAATAAAAAAAAAAGGGTTTCAAAGTAAAAACAAAAACAAAAAAAAAAAAAACATGCCAGAAACAATTTATCGAGATTCTAAAATGTCATTTCGAGCCTGTCATTAATTTATTATAGTCATATTTGAGTTCAGACATGAAAATTCTGCCTCCTCATACCTCCTAAGTCTCGATTACAATACACGGCCATGGTGCCAACAACTGCCATGAGTCATAGTCCAATCTGTATTTTTTTTTTTTTTTTTTTTTTTTTTTTTAAGTCTTTTGAGTAAATGGTTGGCACAGAAAACCAAGAAGTCTTGGAAAGAACTCTAATGCCCTCACCTCCTAGAAAAAAAAAAAGCTGTAAATCTGCTTTGAGACAATGTCTGTTGTGAAAAGCGCTATAGAAACAAACACTTTACAACACTTTATTTCACCTCCGTATAATGGTGATGTAATTTATTGAGCAAATGGGCAAAAGTGAAACAAACGCACTCCTGAGATTCTCCTGTGCCACCATTTGCTCGGGAAATAGCAAAAAAAAGAAAAAATATGATGACCATTCAAATGTTGGATGTCTAATTCAAAAAGATCTGTTTTCAGAAAACTCCTTATTATCTGAAAGCTCAGCAACATTGAATAAAACAACAAAGACACTTGATTTTCTGCGAAAAACTGCTTTCCTGTCAGGTCTATGGAAAACTGACCTCCAGCAAGAGGACTATAACTCCCAAACACACATACCTGTTCTTAGTTACTTATACACACACACAGACACACACACACACACACACACACACACACACACACACACACACACA
>JAAIIK010025626.1:0-10210 GCA_014706435.1 Silurus glanis
CCTTAATCCTTCATGGCATAGATTCAACAAGGTACTGGAAACATTCCTCAGAGATTTTGGTCCATATTGACATGATAGCATCACGCAGTTGCTGCAGATTTGTCGGCTGCACATCCATGATGCGAATCTCCCGTTCCACCACATCCCAAAGGTGCTCTATTGGATTGAGATCTGGTGACTGTGGAGGCCTTTTGAGTACAGTGAACTCATTGTCATGTTCAAGAAACCAGTCTGAGATGATTCGCGCTTTATGAAATGGTGCGTTATCCTGCTGGAAGTAGCCATCAGAAGATGGGTACACTGTGGACATAAACTTTCTACGCCAGTTAAGGAAGTACAGTCTGCCACAGGAGCTGTTGATGCAGTTCTACACTGCAGTCATTGAATCTGTCCTGTGCTCATCAATCACCATCTGGTTTGGAGCAGCAACAAAACAGGACAGAAACAGACTTCAGAAAACTGTTAAAACAGCAGAAAAAAATCATTGGTGATCCCCTGCCCACTCTCCAGGACCTAACAACTGACATAATTATATTCCCTGCTCATATCTATTTAGTACCACACAGAACTGTCAGTCATCACATTATCTGTATATGTTGCACACACTATGGCTACTACATACTGTACAAAGTTTTATAGTAAACTCTCTAATCATACCTGACCCACAATACTGTCATTTGCACTACCATGCACTCTCACACTTTATGTACATTACTGATCTGTATCCCTATTTATTACCCACACTGTCTATACTGTCTCACATTGTGTGTATTGTCTTGTATTGTCTTGTATAGTCTGTTTTTGTCTTGTCTTGTCTGTTTTGTCATGTATAGGTTTTATTTATGTCTGTACTTTTGAGAGTCACTAACAGCTGGAACCAAATTCCTTGTGTGTGTCAACACACTTGGCCAATAAACCTGATTCTGATTCTGATTCTGATAAAGGGATGGACATGGTCAGCAACAATACTCAGGTAGGCTGTGGCATTGACACGATGCTCAATTGGTACTAATGGGCCCAAAGTGTGCCAAGAAAATATCCCCCACACCATTACACCACCACCACCAGCCTGAACCGTTGATACAAGGCAGGATGGATCCATGCTTTCATGTTGTTGACGCCAAATTCTGACCCTACCATCCGAATGTCGCAGCAGAAATCGATACTCATCAGGCAAGGCAACGTTTTTCCAGTCTTCTATTGTCCAATTTTGGTGAGCATGTGCGGATTGTAGCCTCAGTTTCCTGTTCTTAGCTGTCAGGAGTGGCACCCGGTGTGGTCTTCTGCTGCTGTAGCCCATCCGCCTCAAGGTTCGACGTGTTGTGCGTTCAGAGATGCTCTTCTGCATACCTTGTTTGTAATGAGTGGTTATTTGAGTTACTGTTGCCTTTCTATCAGCTTGAACCAGTCTGGCCATTCTCCTCTGACCTCTGGCATCAACAAGGCATTTGCGCCCACAGAACTGCCGCTCACTGGATACTTTCTCTTTTTCGGACCATTCTCTGTAAACCCTGGAGATGGTTGTGCATGAAAATCCCAGTAGATCAGCAGTTTCTAAAATACTCAGACCAGCCCGTCTGGCACCAACAACCATGCCACGTTCAAAGTCACTTAAATCACCTGTGTTCCCCATTCTGACGCTCGGTTTGAACTGCAGCAGATCGTCTTGACCATGTCTACATGCCTAAAGGCATTGAGTTGCTGCCATGTGATTGGCTGATTAGAAATTTGCGTTAACGAGCAGTTGGACAGGTGTACCTAATAAAGTGGCCGGTGAGTGTATATATATATATATATATACACACACAATAGGAAACACTATATCTGATAACAATTGAATAAACAAACAAACTATTACCATATTTTACGCCCCTGAGTGCTATCATGTATCCTGTCTAGTTGGTCCATTATTACCAGTTTATCATCAAAGAAAGTGTCCAATCACGACAATGGTTTGTTTGCAACATAAAATTCAACATGCAAAAAAATTGATCTACAACTGCTTCAGAAAAAATGGTAGTTTACAATATTATAAATAGATAGGTACTGAATAACTTGCTATTTGAACAATCTAGCAATATTAACTACATACTTGCTAGACTTATTTGACAAATTTGACTGCAGACCTAAACAGTAATGGAAGTTGGTACTTGTTTTCTGAAAAAAAAAAAAACAAATGCTAATTGTTTTTATTCTCACTTGCATATTTTAATAAATGCCATACCCTGTATACCTTCATGGGACAGTAGATTACTGACACTTACCAAAGGCCTACTGGAAACTGAAAACAACAATATCTGAACAAACGGTTAAGGATTCTTTTAATGAGTGGCCTACAATAAATATTGTAGTAAAGCAGCTCACCCAAAGCAGTGAGTGGGCCATTATAGTCACACTTTTACTGTACAATTCCTCCTGGTACATAATAGCATTTTGTTTTAATTAAATATTATTTGCTTTAAATTCCAGATTAGACGTGAATGTTTATGTTTCACATTATTTCTATTTCTATCTATTTTTTGTGCTGACCTTTTTATACTTGACATGGAAGTTTGTATCACAAACAATAATTTCAATCTATGACATAAGTCACATGAAATCTAATTTCTAACACATTTCATGAATGATGTTTTGGATTGTCTGAAGTCCACTGGTCCACCTGAAGAGGTAGTAGCTTACTGTTGAAGGCATTGGATTTTGGGCGTGAAGGTTGTGAGTTCAAGCTGGAGTTCAGTGGTGTTCCATAAATGGCCAATTAAGAGTACCTTTACCGATTTATATTACATTTAAAAGATATTTACCCCATAAAAAATCTTAAATGATTGTAAAACCTTTAAGCATACTCTCGAAGACGCTTGTCTTTTTGGATTCACACCTACTATCTATTTTTGTCATACAGACAGCGTACCAAACTGATGATGCAGCGTATTCACAAACAGCTAAACATGAATAAATGTATAAATCGTAGGCGGCACGATATTTGCATCCCCTGGCAATGCAGATTTCAATTTGGGCCAATAGAAACCATCAGAATTATAGCCCTTCTGTCAAAAGATGAGGCCAGTGCTGTAGTGGATATCTATATTTAGAAGTCACTGCTGAGGCAGTAACATATTACCCATGATTTAATACCATATGCTGTGCTAGCAGTTTTTTTGCACATAAATAAATAAATATTAATAACAAAAAAAAAAAAGGTTTTCTCTTATATTTGCTCTTATAACACAAACTATGCTGTAGTAAAAGGAGGGGGTTTAAATATGATTGATCTACTTCAATATTTTTAGGTTTGTCTCCTCATACTCAGTGTTTTTTCTAAAAGATTTGGAATTATTGACTTTTCAGGGTTGGCGTTCCGACAAGAACTTTTCAGCAGTTTCTACATTATTTTGTAATCATTTTTTTTCCAACACTAGGACAGAAGTGAGTCTGACTGGCAACATAATATTAATTCTCTGGGGGTTTTTTTATCCCAGGAGAGGTGGTTGGTTGTGGCCACTTGCTCCTTGAGTTGACTAACCACCCAATTGAGACTCGTCTTACACCTTCGCTTTAATTTTGTTAATTACTCACGTCAAGTTCGCTTCTTTCTTCAGATTGCAGGACTCCGTGAACTGTCTCAGTTGGAGCTTGGCGTCTTTTCATACATTTTACCGTACCCTGAAATTACTGAAAATTTGACACTTTAAAACCTATAAGATTTAAAATTCAATATCAAAAATACACATTCACATTCTCACACAAATACAGTAATAAAGCTTATAAAAACCTGCAATACTCAGAGATTGACTCTTTTTGTGCTCCCTTTCACAGGCACACCAAGGTGTATATAAAAGTTTTAAGAGTTGTGAAATGAGTCGCTAAATATTTTAGCACAGTCTGCTGGAATTGTTTGAGAGTTTGAAACACTGCCATTGAACATTTTGATCAAAAATCTGGCACCATGTACAAAAGAATATACATATGGCGTATGTGGTAGTTATTATGTAATAAGTAATAAGCCGAAAGGTGGGTAATATACAGTTGTATGATCTACTCTATATTGTCCATTAATGCTACGTCTGCACTTTTTTTTTTTTTTTTTTTTTTTACAAGACTTTCGGGCAGTAGACAAGTAGACAGTAGACGGCATTTCCTTGCTGAGAGGGTATCTTCTAGATCTGACCTGCTTGCTAGTAAAAGAGCTTTTAATAATAGAAATGCTGCTTATGTAGCTACCATGTTAGGATAACACTACTGTAAACCCTCGGCTCTATACCTGGATTAGATTAGATTTTTTTCCCCACGTTAGCTTCACCTTAACCTATAAAATCTATTTTCAAAAGTTTTTCAAGGATAAGAACAATTTAAACCTGATAAGTCTTGTGAAAGTTATGGTGTTACATGGCAGGACAACAGAATCCTTGAGTGAGCAATGTTAACATCATTAAATAAAAATTATTTGAGTTAAATTGAAGTCATAGACTCTTAAAATTACTTTACATGGTTTAGCATTATAGTTAATCAAATGACAAAAGCTCTTTGGACATCTCTTAGTTAGCACAAACGCATCCACACCTATTCAGTTTATCAGTATTTACTGCTTCTAAGTTGGATTTACACTAGGATTAACACTTTTCATAATCTTCAGGATCTTTTGTTTAATATGGTTTGTCAAACCATTGATTTATGGGCAGTCAGGCAACATACAGGTAATGATATACATAATTACATGAATAAATAATGATAGTACTGTGTGTACAGAAATAATTAATTAGAAGATATGGTTTTACAGCAGCAGATGTACAGGTGAGGTGATTTATTTAAGGTTTAATTAATTTTATCTGTCACATCAGACAGACTACATTTTGCCAAAACATACATACATAATGGGTTGGGTGAAATGCCAATTCTGATTTGCCAATTAATACAATATACAGTATATAGATTTTCTCAACAAACTGCCAGCCAAACTATAGTGTTGGAAAAACTAGAAAAACTATTTTAAAGATATAGTACAAAATGATCAGAGATAGCAAGTTTTACCAAAGTACTGATAAAAATAAATCTCAGAAAAGTAGCCAAAAACGTTTTTTTGCTGTAAGCGGGATCGTAGCATACTGATGGATGTTTTGGGTATCATCAAGCTAGCAAAAATGTAGCTTCAAATTTTGGTTAGTAACATATACATAAAAAAAAACAACATAAAAAATGCAAATGTGCTGGAGTACACGGCACTACAGCAGCAATAATAATAATAAAAAAAACCCAGACAATAGAAAAACATAATAAATCAATGCAATAGTTTACAAAGAATTATGGTCATATTTAACCTGCACCAATACAGCAATTAAAGAAGGAGAGGTTTAGGGACTTGCTCAAAGGCCCAACAGTGCCAGTTTGGGTCTTGAACCCCCTACTTTCCGATCAGGAACCCAGAGCCTCATCCATCAAGCCACCAATTTCCAATTGATGTTACAATAAATATTTAGAGGCCCTTCACTGTTTAATAAATGAAGTAAAAGTAAAAAAATCACACCTCATGCAGCCGTAGACAGAATGAATAGAAAGCAGATTCAAAATGGTGTTTTATTTCTCATACTTTATTTGCAGTATCATACATTAGGTACAAATATCAGTGGTTATATCTGAAGGTGTGGACTCGGGGAAAGAAAAGGAGGCAAACCAACAGACACCATTACAAATTTTCAATAAAGTGGATCAGGCATCAGTATATACAATCACAGAGAGGTGAGAGTGTTACGTGGCATTTGAACACGCCTTCATCAGAAAGTCAGAGATTAAACCTTAGGCCTTATATTCATCCTGATCATGGAAGTGTTCATGCTGCTTTCTAAAAATATATAAACAGACGAAGACAAAAAAAAAAAAGAAAAAGAATAAAAAGGAGAATCTGGTGTGAGAGGATTTTAAACATAAGTAAAAAAAAAACAAAAAAAAAAAAACAATCAGAATTAGTGTTTAACTGGGTTCTTCTCTTGAGCTGAAATCCTTTCAGAAGAAATAGTTTTCCATTCCGTGCTTTTGGATAGCTTTTATTTTCAAATCTATTTTTGTAGCAAAAGTTATTTTTTTTTAATATTCCAAGAAAGTTAATATAAATTGTACTCTATTTTTCTTTATTAAGTAATACAATATAAGTGAGATATATAACACCATATTTCATGAGTTGCTCTTTCTTGCACTTTTTGGTGGATGGCAGAATTAGTTTTAAAATCTATTTTTTTTTATTAAAAGAAATGCTTAGTTGTAAACAAAATTAAATTTTTTTTGGAAAAGTTTGTCATAACTTACATATTTAAAAATTTGTCCATTTGAGCATTGCTATTTTACATTCTTATTTTTGAAAAAGTTTATTGGGACACTTGCATTTAACATTTGCCCATTTGAGCAGAATAGATTAAAACACCACTTCTCGCACGTCCTCCAGTTACATCATCACAAAAAAAACGAAAGAAAAAGAGCAGGTTGTCTGACTCATCCTGAAGTGCACTCGAGCCAGTTAAAAAGTGTTTCGAGAAGCTGTATCAGATTTAGAACAGAAGCTGAATTTCTTTTTGTAATGTATGGCGGAGACACAGTGCGAGGAGAACAGTGCATGCGGGAACAGGAGAATTAGTATTCAGTATAGGGAGCCAAAAAGAAGACAAACATTTTTCCCCACACATGCATATACATACACACATGCAGGCATACACACACATACACAATTAGAGGCTGGGGGATGATCTGATCGCTAGGTAAGGCAAGATGGGATGTTTCATCACTTTAAAATAGCAGAACAAGCAAAGCAACAACATTGAAGAAATCAGAACGCTCACGCCCACGCAGCCTGCACACTCCGCAATGCTATCGGCACTGTGGTGGAATAATTATCCCCTCTGACTCCAGAGGCTTGTTCACACAGAGGAATATGGCTGAATGTGTCTACCACACACAGTTAGTACATAAACAAACACTTACACATGTGGTGGTGGAGACTACAAATGTTAGTGCAACATTGCTATCATCGGGCTCAGTTATCGGCTTGGCACTGCTGAGGGACGACGGCTGACGACCGATGGAGAAAACGAAATTCATATGGTGTACATAAGGGTGATAATAAGATATACGAATATTAATGGCAGGCATGTGCCAATATTTTTAATCAAGATAAATGTCTAACATTGTATTACTGTTTAGCAATAATCCAAATAGATGGCATCTGCAAGCACAATTTTTTTATTTTTATTTTTTTTTAACATTTCCTTTTTTCAAGCTAAAATCGAGAAATATGTTTCCTGAAAAGACGTAAAGCCAGACTTTGCTTCTTTCCCAACATGACAGTGAAACACACCTTTAAAGGAAAGTGCTATTTACCCTCTTCCACATACATGAGCTCATACATGAACATGACTGGCAAGAGATTGACAAGGAAAAAAGTATACCATCCCTCCCACTTCTATAAGATAATGCTGCTTTTTGCACCGTCAGAATTTGTTTTTGTCTTTTCTGCTGTGCCACCTGGACACTAAGAATAGCATGGTTTGTATTATTTCTGTTTAGGCAATGTGCAAGCAATTCCATAATTCTACTTTTCCAGGACTACATACTGGGGGAAGAGGCTTTATGAGATAAGAGACATCATTAGCTGGAAAATTACATTTATATTACTGTGAGGTAATTTTTTATTATCAAAATGTAAAGGCAATTAGAACGGTACAATTTGTGGCACTAGCCTAATACAGATAAAACCTTACAAAACTAAGTTTATACGTGAGCTTGGTGGCAGAGCACACCTTGTTTTTAATTGACAAAAAATAAAAAAAAAACGTGTTAAGATTTCGGACAGAGACTACATTTCCTAGCAGCCACACCAATTTCGATCACATGATCATACACCCCTGATTTCAATTCACTGCTGATTTGCTCTTTTATATTGTTTACATCATAGTATTCATAGTCCCCCATGGTTGTTGAGAGAGTCTTTTTCCATGATTCAGGTTGTTCTTTATTATTTTGTCTCTGTGTTTTGTCTTTTTTGTGTTTTCATTGAGATTTTATACTTAAAAAAAATGATTAAAAATGATTTGCCTTTGCGCCTAAATTCCTCGTTATTACGTTACCGAATGATTATAGATGCAGCCCTTCCTGCCCACCCAGCTGAGGATGCTGATGGTGAAGGAGTCGCTGCCTAGCTAAATTCCTTCTTTGTTAAAATCCCATTAGTTGAGAAGCATTTGTTTAAAATCCCCAGCACTTTAAATGATAAAGCAAAACAATGTTAGTGTGGAAGTATAAAAACCCCATCACAGTCATACCAATTTACAAGCTACATGAGGAAAATCTTTCTTTTCGCAATCTTTCTTATTCTCTAATCATTGTGTGTAGCATCATATCATAATTACTGACAAACAAGTGCCAGTTAATGATTCAAAAACGATTTTTTTACTGTCATATGAAGCAGCTGTAAGTCCAACCTTTTATCAAGTTGACATATTTCCCCAAAGATTGTGCTGAAATCAAGGCTATATTTTATTATTTATCAGATGATGAGAACAAAAAAAAATGTATTGGGTGAAATGGGATTTCATTAGCAAACTGTCATGGGATCTAAATTACGGAGGCAAAACGGTTAGAAATGTTACAAATTCCCTATGGACTGGCAGTTTGAAGAATCCACACAATACAAATTAGGTATAAGACCAAAAGAAATTTAACATTTTCATTTAAGACTTGACAGAAGATAAAAAACATCCTATTACATAAGCTATCATTTTTTTCCTCGCCACATTAAGTCCATGCTGTGTGATCTGGAATGCTTTAGTCATATATATATATATATATATATATATATATATATGTATTTGCAGGCTGGAAAAGTCACAGTAACCGCAGGACCACAGCAGCCAATCAGCTCACACTGTACAATCACATATACCACTCACAAACCATATAGCATTTTCCAGACATGTTTGGAAACATACGCAGGGTTTGTTTATTAAGCGTCTGTCATGCTACCTTTTTTTTTTTTTTTAAGTTGTGATGTAAACCTTAGTACCTAAAAACTTCGATTACACAAATATGTAACTGTGTTTTTTTTTGTTTTCTCACATTATACATACACTACTATTCAAAAGTCTGAAATCTAGTCTCCAAAACAGATCGTAATAAAATTTTTCAATCTATAAAATAATCCTAAATCTTTTTTTAGAAAACTGAACAAAATTATCTGTCTGAAATAACCAACAATAAACTAACTAGCTAACTTACTTTTTTTTTGGGGGAACGATTATTGTGAAATGATTGTTAGTTTTTCCAGATACATAATGTTTTAAAGATGTATTTGTATGTATATTTTAATGTATGTAATTTTGGACAGTGGCAATTAAAAAGCTCCCCGGTGTTTTGGGACTTCTGCTCTAAACAAACAATTCCATTATATTAAATATATATTTAATTATACATAATATATTCAATAAATGTGCCCCCTCAAAATTCTGTAATCAATATTAAACAAATACATACTCAATAAAAACCTCTGGAAATACATTTCTGGTGTCTGGTAAATGTAATATCTGTTAAGTTTTTGTGTATAAAATAATAAGAATAAAGATACAATACACACAGCTTTCCATATAATTACAAAAGATGCGTGTTTAATGCTACCAACGTATCAACAGAAAAATTATTTTTGAATTAAGTTTACTATCGATTTTTTCTTATGTGTGTGATATTAAAATGACATGTCATGTGATTACAAACGTTTGAACAGTAGTGCAGTAGAGTAGTTTATATACAAGTATATAAAAAGCTTTAATTAGCAAGTAAACATTTATAAGGGACTAAAAAGGTTCCTAAAGCATTTAGTTTGTTTCCCTAAAGTTAACATCGGCTGATTGAAACTCGTGCAAGGACAGAAACTCGGTTGTTCTCGGGAACGTCATAAAAACACATTCAGTTGTTGGTATAAAAATGTTCAAGTCGCTACTCACTCTCTCGTTTTGTCTCTCTATCTCGCACATTTATTTCCATTTTTTAAAATAACCTAAAAGTATTTACAAAATTATTAATACACTGCTGTAAGGTTTGATTAAATGATTGCTAGTAGGCCAAAATTGAAAAATGAAAAGAATTGAAAATCAAAGTAGAAAGATGATTTCAGCAAGAATATTATATATGACGTTGAAATGGGAAGGCATGTGATTACCGGCGGTCGCCGAGTCGTTAA
>JAAIIK010025629.1:0-10626 GCA_014706435.1 Silurus glanis
ATAGATGAATAGATTTCTACAATACCATGGCTCTGGCAATAATTCCAGCTGTATTATATAATTATATAGTATAGTATATTGGATTAGTAGTAGTAGTGCTGTTATTAATATTTAATATTATTAATGCACCCATTTGGATGCCATCACATCTATTCAAAATTGTTTGGTTGATAATCATTTGCCTAAATTTTTTTTATTTGTCTTTAGTCACATTAAAGGAAGGAGTCTCCAATGTCAGTGCTTTTGAAGGAGAAAGAAAGCTGCATTCCACTTCGGAGCAGTAACAGGAAAGTCTATTACAACAGTATCCGTTTCCATATCCCTCTGTCCTCTACATTTCCCTTTTTCAATCCAACCACCTGCATGTCTTTCCTCACCACATCTAGAAACCTCCTCCTTGACCTTCCTCTTTCCCTCCTGCCTGGCAGCTCAATCCTCAGCATTCTTTTTACCCCTTGTGTACTACACACACACCTTCCTCTTTATACCCCATGTCCCTTCTCTGCACATGACCGAACTATCTCAATCGAGCCCCTCTCATACAGGAATTTGTTTAGATTTGATTTAGAAAAAAATGCAGTCTGATGAGATCTGTTGTTACTTAATAATCAGCTAGTAGATTTATTTCAAAGTCTTTAACCTCTAATTTTAGCCATTTTTACGAATGATTTCCAAATGAGCATGCAGCTGAATTTAACAAGAATCCTGTAATATGGGACCTAAAACAGGACCTTATGGGAGATGGAACATATCTCATTTTGTTTTGCGGATTTTCTGCTGTATCGCGGGTATTTTGAGGTATATAGGTAGTATTGTTAAGAGTTATTTTTGTTATGTTTGCGGTAAATTAAGCATTTTCTAGCCTAAAAAAATTTCGCATTCAGAAGAGCTGTATTGCTCTTCTTTGGTGTGCGGTACATTCATTTCATCTTCATCATCTTCTTCATCATTAGTACTGCACACTGAATTCATCATCATCTTCATTATTCAAGTTGTATCTTTACTGTACCCATATAGATTTTTTTTATGTTAAAATTACATAGGTTTAAGAATATTGAAAGTGTTTAAGAGCAGAGGAAAGGTTTCTTTATAAAGCCTTAAGATATACAGGTATTCTGTATACTGTACCGGATACATATTAGGTTGCCATTTCGCGGATTTTTGCCTACGTTCCAGACCCCCCGTGAGGGATTACTGTATAAGGGTTGAGCTGTATCAAACTTAGATAGAAGGTGTGGACTAAAGTGATTTCAATGTATTTTTTCCTCTCAGCAAAGGTGGAAAGAGCAATAAAATATAATACTTAAGTAACTAAAGTTACTTCAATAAAATTTTTCTTACGTGCACCTAAAGTTGCCGGTCTAAAAAGTAGCTTTTTTTATCATTAATGTGCAATGATAAAAAAACAAAACAAAAAAACACCATTTGAGTCCAATGTGAGTTTTGCCTTTTTGCAGCAAATCTGTTATGTCATTTATTGTAATAAGAGAAATCGCAACACATTGAACAACTTTTGTTTCGAAAGCATTTCGTTTGAGTTGGGTCTGCATCACTGTCATCTGTCTTGCTTATCTCCATCTTTTTTTTCTTGTGAGTTTAGCGCGGTCGTTCTCCCGCCCATCAATCAATCAACGCAGTAGTTTCCGCAATTTTTTTCTCATTGCATTATTTTTACTTCAACAAGTAGAAGTTCACAAAAAAAAACCCCTACTCAATTACAATAACGAGAGTAAATGTAATTCCTCACTTTCAACCTCTGCCCCCAGGTGACTCTGATGAGTTATTAGCACATTACATACATCCCTCTGTTTTCAACTAAAGGAGCAAGCATCAGTCACGAAACAATCTCCGAGAATAAATTGACTGAATAAAGCATAAATAATTGAAAACAGCTAACCATCCCTGAGTAACACGGAATTGAAGACCGAATGCAAAAATACTCAACAACTCTATTCAACAGGTTTAACAGTGACATTCATCTCCTCACTTTTTTAACGATCTGAGCCGATCCTCAGACGCAGGAGACGAGACGCTTGCTAAGCTTGCCAATGTCTGTTTTTTTAAACCCCACTCTTAATGCTGGATCAGACGGCATTAAGGAGTCGAGCAGATTTTCTTATTCTGAACATAATGGGGCCAATTAATGAGACTGTAAATATGGAGTTGTGAACGAATACTGTCGGAAAGGAACATGATCTGCCATCTGAATGCTGTTTTGGAAAGGCAAAGAACTTGGAGACGAGCCACGCTGAGACATAAGGACATGGTGGTTCAAAACACCATGAAATCTGACACGCAAACACACACAGACACACGCAAGCTAATTAAGAGGACATTTAAATAGTCTTCAACCGAGATAGCATTCTTTCACCCGTAAATCCACATGCAGATGATAAGTGTTTTTGCCTCAGGGCTACGTTTCCCACTGCACAGTCACATTTCATACCAGGTCACTTTCAGGAGCACATTGCCTTGTAATTAGCACTTGTATAAAGACTCATCTCACACTCTCGCCTCTTGTTTGTCTTCGCATTGATGTTGTTGTCCTCGTTCCTCATACTCGGGTTATAAAAACAATAAACACATCTGCACTCGCATCTGCCGTCTGCTTCATTATGAGACAGTAAAATGCTCTGACTGCATTCCTGAGACACCAGACTGGAACAGATTTTCCTGTTGTTTGGCTCAATGTATTTATGTATGAGGAACGTTAAGAGAAAGGCCAAAGAGGAGGTTTATGGATGTGGTGAGGGAAGACATGCAGGTGGTTGGGGT
Organism: Silurus glanis; assembly: GCA_014706435.1. Classification (NCBI taxonomy): domain Eukaryota; kingdom Metazoa; phylum Chordata; class Actinopteri; order Siluriformes; family Siluridae; genus Silurus; species Silurus glanis. The sequence continues at coordinate 2,776 of JAAIIK010025629.1, forward strand.
GAAAGAGGCAGATGTAGAGGACAGGGGGGTATGGGGACGGATGATCCGCTGTGGTGACCCCTAATGGGAGAAGCCGAAAGAGGAAGAAGAAGAAGTCTACCACCACCGTGCTTCTTAGAGTTATCCTGTAGTTTTCTAGGACAAAGCCATTAAGTTCAGACTTTAGACCAGACATGTAATTTCCAACAATTTTCAACATGGACCTGGCAGAGTGTGGGGTCTATGGATGCCGTGCAAACAGCTTCTACATTTTGAGATCCAACTTTCTTTAGCATTTTCAAAAGCCTCTTGTGTGCTTTTCTGTCTAATCCCCTTTTTTACTCAGGCTTGGATTTTCGGGAGACAGCCAAGTCTTGGCAAAGTTGCAGTTGCGACCAAATTCCATCTATTTTAATTAAATGTGGTAATTTAAAAACTTATTAAAATATGATTTGTTTGTTTTTTCAAACCTAACTATTGTTTTCACAGCATTTTTGATGATGCTGTCGGGACTCCCAGAAAAAACATATCTCCCCTACACACTTCAATCTCTAATAAGTTCAAAGATTGGTGAATATTAATCCAATGGGGACTGTACATAATCAATATTTGGCTCGTGATAAAACTCGTGTCCAAATCATTTTTGATTTTCTTTCTCTCCTTGAAGAATTTATGTTTTTTCCATTACTGCAACAAAGAACCGTCTCACAAATATGACCCTGTACCTGAAATCAGGTGTCATCGGGTGGGTTACCGTTGCCGCAACAGGGTTTGATATGTGAACCTCGCTCATCCGAGTAAATCCTACAACACTACCGAGTTAGAAAAAGCAATATAAATTCAAGATCCTGTCAATAAAGGAAAGTGAACACCAAATCCAAGCCCTGCTTGAGCCTTGGCTTTAGATGGCTACAAAAGCATTAAATGTTAGCATATTTTGGTAATGCAGGCTTATATTAAAAGCAAATTCCTGAACTTTATATTTTGAAAATTCAGTACATAGCTAAAAAAAAGTCGCTAAAGGCAATTTATACACTTTATTATTTATTTTATTTAGCAATAGTAATAGCTATAACAGTAGTTGTAGTATTAGTAGTTTTACTACTACTAGTAGTAGCAGTACTAGCAGTAGTAGTAATATTAATAGTAATAGCGTGGTGGTGGAAGTAGTGGTATTAGTAGTAGTTTTAGTAGTAGTGTTGGTGGTAGTAGTTTTAGTAGTGGTGATAGTAGTGGTAGTAAGAGAGTATGAAAAAACATTTCCAAAAAAAAAAACTTTGAGCATCTTTTGGTGGATATTAAAGCACTTAAGGAAAAATAAGGGCGAGTCTGTGGGGAACATAAAGCAGCAATCCTTCAGTTAATGAAAACCCCTTTCATGAGCAAGTACAAATCATAGGAAAGAATAAGGCTGAAGGTGGAGCATCATGATTTAAAGCAATAGGAATCCAAAATAACAGGGTTTGGTTTAGGGATGATTCATTTTAATGTGGCACATCCTGGTTCTAAAACACAGAAGAAGAAAGAGGAAGAAAATGTGACCTACTGTAGTGATGAATAATTCATGAACGTGTCATTAATTTTGTACAAATCTCTTATACTTATACTGTATCTCAGGACGAACGAGTCGTCTCAGCAAATGATTTTTTCATTTTGCACGTATAGCTAGCGGAAACGATTTGTTCACTTCTTGAGTCATTCGTTTCTGTTTTCTATATGGAGCAAATGACCTGCACTGGAGAAGAGCCTTGGAAGGTAAACGATTCATTTCTGAGCTACAGAACTGTTGCAGTTTTCATGCTACATGCGAACGACGCTGAGCAAATCACGCGGTTAAGTAGCGAAACATTTCGGTGCTTTTTGATGGAATACGATCCAAATTTTGAGGGAGGAGATGGAGGAATCTGGCTACAGACAACTCAAAGGTTTGACTTCATTCAGCTCAAATTACCAGACTGAACAAAATGACTTGAATGAATATTCGTTAATTTTGCTGAACAAGATCCAAAGATCCGAGTCAGGAAAATGACTCGACTTTCCCATTAATAGAGTAAAGTAGAGACAAAGCAAAAATACAGAAAGACTGGAAGAGAGAATGAGAAGGGAGGCCAAGAGAAGGGAGGCAAAGAGAGAGAAAGAGAGTGAGAAAGAGAGAAAGAAAGAGAGAGGGAAAGAGAGAGAGTTTATAGTAGGATAAATAGAAAGGTCAGACTGAGTCACACTGCAACAGAAAGACTCAACTGATTCTGTCATCTCTCCCTGGAGCTCTGTGGCCATCCAAAGACGCATTTACAGAGATCAGAAGGTCACAATCGCTCTGGGATAAAAAAGATAAAAATCTGTATTGTGCCTGAGAGAAGAGAGGAATAGTTCCATGGCTCTTGCCATCCATAGTTTTATGGATAAACATTTAGGCTAATAAAAAAAAAGTTAACGTGATGTATATAAATTCGTGTAAACAAATACGAAATAACACAATGTGTACTTGGGTTCATAATAACTGACAAAAGCTAACACAAGCCTATTAATGAAGGTTACTTGAAATAATGTGTGCTAATATTGAGAAATGTTTTAACTCTGACTGAAATGCATGGCTAACATTGCTTAGCTATCTGTCAAAGACAATAAATGGAATAGTGAGTTTTGAAATAAAATAAAAAAATAATAATATAATAACAATATCACTTTGGCTATGGCTAATAATCAATGGAGTTGGCTAACACTCCCTTTTATGCCTCAGACAATAAAGTGTTTTAAAAAAAAAACAACAACAAGAAATGCTAATATGGCTATGTGTGCTGAGAGGAGCTTTCTAGCACTGTCTGTGAGACTGAGACATGGTAAGCAAATTAGATTTTGTAACAAACTTAAGCTGTTTGATTAGAACATTAAGCTGAAATTAGCATTCAAGGGTGAAATTAAAGCAGAGCTAATCGGTAAAAAAAAAAAAACGGGGAAAAAAAAAAGAGAAATGAGCTAGCATTATAAGCTGTTGAAAGCCTGTTGCTGAGACAGTGGATCTGGTCATTTAGATTCTGTTCTGTTCAGTCCATCCATTCCGTTTTACATAAAGAGCTGCTTGGGCCACGTAGCCTCATGATTTCTCCAGAGGCACCCAGGTTTACTTTAATACAATTCTGTCCGGCTGAGTGGCAAATGTGCAAACGGCTTATTGCGGCCCAGCGACGACGGTTATGAAACGCGCCTGGGGAAAATGCAGAGTGTGTAAAGGCACGTAGTGAATATGAAACTGTTAACTCCACCACCAATCTGATGATGAGGAGTAAAAATAAAAAATAAACAAATAAATAACAGAACAACAGCCAGGGTTTCACTCGTGGTACCTTCTAGTCAGTCAATTTTCATTTTAGAAAGAGAATATGAGAAATTTGTATCGTATTTTTTATATCGTATTTATTTATTTATTAATTTTTTCCGAACACTCCAGAGACAAACTACAGAAAAACAAGTCATTTTCCCATTTCTCCATTAATGCACAGAAAAAAAAATGTAAGGAAATCTGAAACTTGCTTGGTTTTTATGTCTAATTGCAGAACTGAATGGTCAGAACAGTCTGTATAGGTAGTTTTTAATCGATTTTCATTATAAGTAGATATCGATACAATAAAAAAAACGATGTAAAATAGCTCATACCTAATGAAAGAACATGATACTTATTAGGTAGCGCAACAACCTATACACAATAACAAGCCCTTCCCACTGCAGTTCCTGCAATTAGACAATAAAATTAAGTATTTTTCTGTTTTAATTTCCCTTCGTTTTTTTTGTGCATCCACAAAGAAACAGGAAAATAACTTTCCATAGTATGGTTCTGGAGTGTTAGAAAGAAAGAAAAAAAAAAAAAAAAACGAATGGTCCTTTCAAATTCTATTTCTAAAATGACAATTAAATAACCAGAAGGACCGATTTCGATAAGTACACACTACGTGAAAAAAAATGTAAGGAAAACGGGTCACTCTGTTAGATTTATTTTCCATTAGATTCATCTCTTAGAGGCAAGTGTAAAGTTTTTCCAATTGTCTACATGATATGAGTAATCTCTTGGTCTCGAAAAACGAAAATGGTGCATGTTTGGTGCAGACTCTACACTAGGTTACAAGCTGTAAGAGTTTCTGTTTCTGGGATCAGCACCGACATCACCGACATCTTCCAGATCCGTCACACAGTTCAGGGGGGAGGGTAATGGATTGATAATAGAATCAACAAGGCGTAGAGACCTTCGATTAGCAAACACGGTTTAGAGAGAGATAGAGAGAGAGAGAGAGAGAGAGAGAGAGAGAGAGAGAGAGAGAGAGAGAGAGAGAGAGATTGATGGAGAAGAATCACAATAAATTCTGTTATAGTGTAATAGTGTAACCCTGGTACAAGGATAATGATTGTTGCGGTTTGCTTATACACACATGGATACACACAACTTGCATTTAATTAACACATACATATTAGTTACAGTGTGAAACCAATGGACTGCCCCACCATGACGAGTAGATCATTTGAAGAAGATAATCAACACTGGGGTGTTGTTAATGATATGGTACCACCAGTACCACCTGACACTCATACTTTTCTTATAACTGCAAGTGTTTTATTCCTCTTTTTTTTGTCCCTTTGTAGTTGAAGGTTGCGTTAGAACTTGGGCCTCAAGTCCACAAGACCGTATTTTTTTACTTAGCACTCACCTATATCCAATCTTTGCATCACCCACCTCTCTTCCTTTCTCAATCAAAGGCATATAGTTACATAAACACAAAGCCCTCCAACCTGAAGACTCTAAGCTGGTGAGAGATTTACCTCTGAAATGGTGCAAACCCCTAGCACTGGTTTCTCCTTCCAAAAAGCACTCAACTTCATCATATCTATGAGTAGATCCCTTAAATCAGTTGCCATGTGCCTGCTGATCAGGTTCTTACTAAAGAAGCAAAAACAATAAAAGAAATGCATTGATGCAGATTGAACTGGTGTTTGTGCTGCTGTTGTGGTAGGATCTTCTTAATCAAAACCAATCAGCATCAAGAATTTAACAGGGTGCTTTTTTAATTCAAGTTAGAACTCGATCGGCTCTGACTGGTTTCAAAATCTCACCATGTTTTGTTCCATGTAACTAAGTTATGTTAGTGTCTGTGTCATCTTTGGTATGGTTCTCTCTCCACCATGTTCCTTTCTTTGCACTTTCCAATGGTTGCATCATCGAAACAGATTCTGCTATTGAGCTGCTTTTATAATTGCAGGTGTACAAGGATAGACGTCTGGAAGAGGATAGTACACTGTGATGTGTTTCCCTTGAAGTCGCTGCTGTTCTAGTGACTGTGGCAGCACTGTGAGTTGTCTTACAATGTTGTAGGGAATCCAGGGTACCAGTTTCTCTTTGGTGAAATATTTGACTTTGCAAGTGAAGTTTACTTTTTGGTTCTTTGTCCTACAGCAATAATAAAGATTGTGTTGGTGTGATATTGATTTACTGTACAATGTTTCGATTCCAAAACGATTTCTAAAGCATTTAGAACAGTTCAATTTACATTTATGCCATTTGGCAGATGCCCTTATTCAGTGCTTTGAGGTAAATACATTCGGACTCTGGTTTATTAGGACACAGAACATTTTGGAAACTGAAATACGCTGTAGGGAGTTTATAGTTAAACAAGCTATTTTTTTCTGGCTTTCTTGTTTGAGTGCCAGAACAGAGAAGTCTTAAGCTTGCCTTGAGTCTTGATGCATGTTTTCCATCATTGTTCACGTGACAAACAGAAACAAAACGCTGTAGCTTGTGTCACACTGAACCACAGTGTAGGTATTTAACAGTTGTATACAACCACAAACTATCATTAGCTGATTCATTTTATACCACAGTCAGACCTAATACACAATTTTGATTGGCTAGAAAGTGTGAGTTGAAACCATCCAATGCGAACGTAGATCTGGTCAGTTCAGTCACTGCTTTGTGTTAATGTACTAAATTATGAAAAAGGGTAACTGTAGTAACAGTTGTCTTAATGATATCACTGGGCTAAATGACATGTCATTTCATTCACATGGTGTATAAAGTGATTTTGATCGACTGGAGAAGAAAATGTTGCCGTTATTTCTTTTCAAAATCAGAATCAGCTAGTTTGCTAGTTTCTAATATACACTCTGCAGCATTGTTAGCCTACTTGTTCTAGACCTGTGGTCAAAAATATATCCTAAAAATCGATATCTAACAACGAATTCTTTTCTCGAGCAATGCCGTGCTACGTTTTATGCTAATCCCAAAATTTGGGAATTATTTCCTGAATTACTTTTCCTCTGATTAAAAAGCTGCTCGATTGATAGAGTTTGATCATTGCCATGACACAGTGAGTAACATGACAGTTTGTCATTGGCTTTTGTGTGATTTTTTTTTTAGCCCTGGAAAGACATGACTGTTCGGTGCGTCTTCTCCTGTTTGCATAGAGGTGCCAGTTTCTCGACGGGAACAGCAGGATGAGAATGTGTGAACGGTTAGCAGCGAAAACAGATAATGAGGCTGCTAACAGGGGAGCAATGTGAGAATATGTTCCGTCATAATGTTCTGCAGCTGGTGAGAAAAAGGGACTCACAACAGCACTCGCTTTGTTTTACGTGTCAGGTGGCACACGGGGCATCAGTGCCACGGTGTCAGTCCAAACAAACTGCGCGACAGGCTTTTGTTTTGCCATGGAGGTGTGGCTGGAGGTTTCAGCGCTGATTGATTAAGTAGTGTGATTAAGATTACAATGAGTGGGTATCTGTAATCAATGGGCCTCCTAAAAAGGACAAGAGTCCTGCAGAGAATTCTGACCTCAGCCCTAGTGAACACTTTTGAGCACAGACTGCACCACAGGAATCCTCAGCCTACACTAGTACCTGGTTTTGTATCTGACCACAGCCATGCCCAGATTATAGTGAAACACCTCCATAGAAAGAATGTCAAAAGGGAAAAGGGAAAATGCAAAAGGGAGAATGAATCTGGAACGGAACATTCAAAAAAGCATGAGTTTGATGGTCAGATGTCCACAAACTTTTGACCATACAATGATAAGTATTAAAAACCGATCACAATAAAAAAAAAAGGGTTTCAAAGTAAAAACAAAAACAAAAAAAAAAAAACATGCCAGAAACAATTTATCGAGATTCTAAAATGTCATTTCGAGCCTGTCATTAATTTATTATAGTCATATTTGAGTTCAGACATGAAAATTCTGCCTCCTCATACCTCCTAAGTCTCGATTACAATACACGGCCATGGTGCCAACAACTGCCATGAGTCATAGTCCAATCTGTATTTTTTTTTTTTTTTTTTTTTTTTTTTTTAAGTCTTTTGAGTAAATGGTTGGCACAGAAAACCAAGAAGTCTTGGAAAGAACTCTAATGCCCTCACCTCCTAGAAAAAAAAAAAGCTGTAAATCTGCTTTGAGACAATGTCTGTTGTGAAAAGCGCTATAGAAACAAACACTTTACAACACTTTATTTCACCTCCGTATAATGGTGATGTAATTTATTGAGCAAATGGGCAAAAGTGAAACAAACGCACTCCTGAGATTCTCCTGTGCCACCATTTGCTCGGGAAATAGCAAAAAAAAGAAAAAATATGATGACCATTCAAATGTTGGATGTCTAATTCAAAAAGATCTGTTTTCAGAAAACTCCTTATTATCTGAAAGCTCAGCAACATTGAATAAAACAACAAAGACACTTGATTTTCTGCGAAAAACTGCTTTCCTGTCAGGTCTATGGAAAACTGACCTCCAGCAAGAGGACTATAACTCCCAAACACACATACCTGTTCTTAGTTACTTATACACACACACAGACACACACACACACACACACACACACACACACACACACACACACACA
>JAAIIK010025637.1:0-11970 GCA_014706435.1 Silurus glanis
CTAAAAACTATTATTTCCTCTCTGTTGTTTTGCTAGCAGTGTGTTAGCAAACATATCTAGCATGATACAAATTTGTGTCACAGAAATATACAAACCTTTGTGATGTATATATATTTTCCTAAATTTTTTATTATTTATTCATTTTGAAATGAATACATTACAAAAAAACAAATAAATAAAAGCTAATTTAGGAGAAGTTAAAAATGCATGAAATGAATGTGAATCACTCTTTGTTGTTCAACATGGCCCTGATTTGCACTTTGACCCTTGCATGCTTCCCTGAATGTTGTATAGAGAGTTCTTTCTGTTTGGCTTCCTGAATCCATTAAGAAGATCTCTTCCTGTGTGTGTGTGTTTGTGTTTGGGAAAAAAACCACAAACATTGTCAGCATTTGCATTTTAAACCTTCGGGAAATTGCATTGCCAAAATGTCTCCAAGTAAAAGGCAAAGTCTGATGAACTTTTGGCACAAAAGCTAATTCTGTGATTTGAAGGTATGTGTTGAGAACATTACACTTGGTCCCACCCAGTAAGTATTTGTGTATGAACAACTTCATCTGCTATAAATATTTCGCTTTGTATTATAGCCATATGCTGTCTAACACGTCTCAATTAGCTCGAAGGAGTCAGTGAGGTTCTTCTATTTCTTTTTTCCAAACGTTTTTCCCACAATTTAACCTCAAAGTTCTACTACTTTTTTCCATGACTACATCACATATACTCCATATTCTACATTCACTATATTCTATTCTATCATACAGTGTATATTCTATTTTTAGCAATTAAATTTCTATTTTCAATGTCAATTTTATTTTTTGCTCACCAGAATGGCATTTTGGTATATTATATTTAATTATATAAATTGTATTTAATTCTATTCTATACTATTCTTGCAATTTTCCAATTCTCAATTTTTCCAATTTATATCACAGGCCAGTCGTTAAAAAGTATTATTTTTGCAGTCGACACATCATACAAACATAGAGGACACATACTCCGACTCCTAACACACACCCACACCCTCGGGGGTCCCTCATAATCTCTAAGCACAGTTGGTACTAACGTGACCCACTCTCTCACACGCAGTCATACACACCATTCACTGTACGTCCACACTAATCTGGATACATATTTGAAATCGGCTTTTTCGTCTAAAACACTGTCCACACTATCGTTTTCAGACATTTCATAAAAATTGCTCTTTCACGCTAAAATGTAAAAAAAGAAAAAAACACGTTCACGTTGCCTGCGTTATTTCTGCTTGCCATAAATTTACGTCGCGACTCTTTGAAATGTCGCGGCGATGTCGAGGAAAGGCACCTCGAGAGTTTTTTTTTTAAATGGGCCGATGGCGAATATAGACTGTTTTAATGAGACGTGCCAAAACAAATCTGCCGAAACATTGGACCGCTTCAACGACAGCATCCCGCTGATGACATTGCTCACCCCCACAGTAAGGACGAGCTTACAAAACTCACAAGAACAACAAAATTGTTAAATTGTCGTCCGCCATTTTGGCTGAATTGGTCACGTGACTCAAAACGCACGTCGTTTCCGAAAGCCTCCTGTTTTCACGGTCCACCTTGTGCGGTGAAAATGCCGTTTTTCTAATGTATCCACTGTGAAGAGCGTTTTTCAAAAAGATATGTTTTCATTGACTAAAAACACCGTCTCATTGTGGACGGAAAACGGAGAGAAAAATGCGTTTTTAACCGAAAAAAAAACGTATTAGTGTGGACATGTTCCTTGTTTACAAACTGATTCGTTCACTCGCTCATGTTGTGAAATTCAGTAAACCGTGTTGGCCTCTTTGGGACATCCTAGACCACTCACTGTGCACTGAAATTCCCACCAAAGTGTGATCGAACAAATTACTTTGTGCTGAGTATAAGATTGAGAGTCTTGTAAATAGTGTCGTTGTGTACGAGAGAGTGTGTCTCATTCATAATACCTTTCCTCAATTACGATAAGGAAAAGCTAGAACAGAAAAGTGTGTGTGTTCGGAGTTGGGAGTTGAAGTCTGTGTCATTTATGGTTGTGTATGTGAATATTTACTTTTGAACTGGCTCCATATGATGAGAACCTGCAAATCGGGCACATACATTGGGGCAATGTGCTTCAAAGTACTTTATTTTTTTTAATCTCTCTGGATTTCTTTCCAACACCATACGTGTGAATGTAAATGGTAAGGACCCTGACCAAGACATTTACATTTAAAACGTATGGCATTTAGCAGACGCACTTGTCCAGAGCGACGTACAAAAGTGTGAGTCTCGTTCAATGAATAAATCTACACTGGTACGCTACCAGTGACACTACAAGACCTAGAGCACATTGGGAGAATGATAAAATTCTGGTAAAGATGACTATGTTCTGGAAATTGTCATACTGGAAAACCTCTGAAAAATTTTTTCTGCTCACTCACCGTAAAAACCCATAAAAAAATTTAAATTTCAATATTTCCATTTTATATAGTAGGTATTATTTTGTCATGGTGTTTCAACTAAGACTGAAAGCTCATTATCATTAATCTCTTAAAACTATATATACATTAAATTACGTATACATTTTGAAAAGTAATCCTTTGAAAGCTACAGTACTTCAAACAGTATCAAGCTACTTACATTTCAAGCTGAGAGGCTTCAGAAAATATGACAATATGTCACTGCCAGTAAGGGAATATAGTACACTGAGCATCAATGCCACTGAGCATCAATGCCTTTTTTTTTTTTTTTTTTTTTTTATAGAGTGCATTGGAAGGTTTTTTGTTATTAAAATTGCCTTTAATTTGTCTAATTCTTTCACCATTGCCCTGACTTCTGACTTAAGGAGCTGAATGAGAGACGCACTAATTTACTAATTTACAGAGTGGGAGGGGCCAACAGAGGTCAAAAAGTCAAAAATGTCTTTTGTCTATCCATCCCTTCAAAACGAAGACTGTGCTGGCCAGTACAGCCACCGTTACATCCCTGAAACCGCCTTGGACAGAATGTATCGCAGCAGCAGCCAAGAGTCAGACACACACTGAGCAATTGTCCAAACTGGAACGAGTCCTCAGAGCTGACATTTCAGATCCTGTTATGTCTACAGACAAAGGGACTTATTAAAACTTCGTATAAGACCCCTGAGGATGGCCGACGCCTCAGTTGAACCTCAATTACGAAACAATACTTAAATACACAATATGAACAAAAGAACTGAGACTCCTGTCTTTTTCAGACATTTATGGTTTTTCCACAAACTACCCACAATTGTACTGGATGTCTTAGGATGCAGTAGATTTACATTTTCCCTTCATTTGAACTAGGAGACTCAAACCTGTTCCACCATGACGATGCCCCTGTGCACAAAGCCAGCTCCATGACTTACATAGATCCTACATGGAATGGAGTTAAACACCTTGAGTGGTCTGTTATAGAGCTCCACCTTAGTGAATACCTTTGGGATGAACGCTGACTGCACCCCAGGCCTCCTCACCCTACACCAGTATCTAAATTCACTCATGCCTTATGGTTGAATGAGCACAAATCTAGTAGAACATCTTTCCAAAAGAGTGGAGGTTATTTGAACAGTAAATGGGGACTAAATATGGAATGGGATGTTGGGATACATATAGTGTTATATGTACAGTGTATTAGTTGATTAGTGTATAATCAATATCTCCTGAACAATCAGAATCAAGAGTTCAACAGCACTGTGGTAAAATGCTGATCATCACTCGTGAAGGTGACTGTCCAGCTGATATGGTGCCTCACTGTTAGCACGATGACTTGAATCAATGTGGCAAATGTGACACACTCCCATACACACACACACACCAACAGCGACAGTGGTCCGTCCCTTAGCAAACACTCCTGAGTCAGCATTTAGTTCATCTACTCTTATCTCCTTTTCTAGGTTAACCACCCAAGTAATACATAACCTACCAAACAACTGCTCACATACCATCCATTCTACTGTACATATCACAAAGTGTTTTCATAATGAGAGCAATTTCCTTTAAAAGGCATTACATTTGCACCATTTGGAAGACAAAGTATCTTACAGTTATGAAAGAACATCTCGTTTATCTCATTTATCCTTTATAACTGAGTCGTTGACAAATAATTGCCTTGTTCAGTGGCCCAGCAGTAGGTCTGATTAGTAGTTCAATGGCATAACTACTGAGCTACCACTGCCTCAACATAAAATCAGGTGACTGAGCTACCACTGCCTCAACATAAATCAGATGACTGAGCTACCACTGCCTCAACACAAATCAGGTGAAAAAGGTCAGTTTAAACCAGTTTAAAAAAGCACCATTATGCTTAATCTATAGAGACTGTTGTGTATGAAAAACAACAATCCTGACAGTCATAGTAACAGACATCACATTTTTATTGTAAGCATATAATTATTGGTTACAAAAGAAATTAAAGCCTCAAAAACATTTATATATAACATATACCGTAATTTCCGGACTATATAAGCCGCACCCACTGAATTTTACAAATATTTTTATTTTTAACATAAATAAGCCGCACCTGTCTATAAGTCTACACTAATGTACTTCACACAGGCTTTAAAGAAAGACACGTTACACACGGTGTAACGGGTGAAATATGCTGCGCTTCCTTTAGGAGCATAGCGGCATTTTGGGAATAGCCTGCCACTGCATTCTCCCGGTATTACTGCGTGTGTTCAAGACGAGGAATATGTCCTTATTATTTTCTGATGCTCATTTCTAAGTTTTTTTGACTAACCCGTAACACTGTTGCCAAGAAAAATAAAAAAGCACGAGTTTTGGAAACCTGTCTGTGCTTATATGATTTCTGTTGCAACTGGAGTTAGCGAGCTATCCCATAACCCAGACTCAACGCGTTACAACGGCTTGTATCTAAACAGTAGCCTACCAAGAAAGTCATTGTTCACTGTCTTCCTCCTTCCTTTCACAACTATTTCTCTCGGGAGTTTATCTTTTGGCATCGTCGTGCGTTTAAAAATCACCCGATGGAAGTTTTTTCTCCCGAAGCCGTGCAGCTCAGAACACAGGTGAGGTGCGTTTTTTCGTTTCCGTTTGGAAATTTCATTGGTCTAATGTTATGGGTTCAGTTTTTTGGCTTGAAGTTTGTGAAACCGGGAAAAACCCAGGAAAAATTCATAAATTAGCCGCTTTGTTGTTTAAGCCGCGGGGTTCAAAACGTGGGGAAAAAAGTAGCGGCTTATAGTCCGAAAAATACGGTAACATCTATGATATTAGAATTTCATTGTGATGCCAAACACCAGCCATGTAGAAACATATAGTCGCAATTAAATTATCGCTAAGTGCCTTATCAAATTTGTGTGCATGTCAGACAAAGAAATGCAAGTTGCATCTCTACAGATAAGAAAAAACTGATCTATATTGCAAATGCAATGCATCAAACCCATTGATGTTTAAAGCTTTAGATTAGCCTAGATTCCCAAATCCCAATGATGACAAGACAAGCAATGAATCTAGGGGTAATGAGGGTGAAGCTTCTCCAGCTCATCGACTTCCTCCTCCAGTTTTTTCAGTAGACTAAGGCAATCAATAGCAAGGCGCTTCCTAAATAAACATTCGGTGCTAAGACGCTCCATCTCCACTGTGGCCCAACACAGAGCATTATCAGCCATCTTCATCATTCCCACCCTGGCCAAAGTCTAACGACACCATAAAAATAGTTCCTAATCAAATAGAAACCAAGAACAGATGCTGTTAAATTGTGCAGTATGGCCTGAATAAACATGTAAAAAGAAACCAGTGTAGTTGGTAAAAATTAATTATGGGCACAAATTGGTGAGTCTAATGCCAGCAAGTTCAATCAACCCCTCCCCAGGGATTCCATTTGATTTTATAACACTAGGCTTATAACGGGAACAAAATTGTTATTCTGCAAGCTCTATTCATCGTGACTGAAAACTCATCAGCATTGGACCTCAATGAAAAAAGTTCTCCGAGTTCAATTTCTCAGGGACATAAAAAACTGTTAAAATAAAAAAAACATTGCAGTGCCTCTCAGGTAGCGCTGTGTCTAAACGTCGGATGAAGGAACGCGGAAAAGGGCGAGAATGGGGGGGGATTCGTTAGGTTAAAAATGACCTTTGTGATTCAGGCGGGAAGATATCACCATCACAAGTGGAGGAGAAGAAAACGGCAGTGGTGGACAGGTCTACACAAAGAGTCGACGCGCCAAAGAGCAACCCCCTCTGGTGTCACCCGCATAAAGGTCCAGGTTTTTGTTCACCTGATAATCAAAGTACACGGATAATTGGAGAATTTGACAGCAGACACAATGTACTGCAGAAAAGAAGGAGGAAAAAAATAGTGCAATGCCTTTGAAACTAAGAGTAAGTAAGTAAGTGAATAACACACTTTTCCAAAGAGTACAGCATTAAGGACGTACCTGTGTATGGGGTGTTAGATACTCTGGAATGTGTACTGTATGCCTATAGACTTGGCTTTCTAGAATGGGATGCCAGATTGGCGCATACACCGATGTAGATGAGACACTTATGTAGTCCACACTGGATTATAAAGAGATCACTTGGCATCAGGGCATCACAACTCTAGTTTATCAATAAGACCTCTAAACTCCATAAAGTGTTAGATTATACTGGCTCTGATGTAGCTAAGTCGAGATGTGACAGCGTTGTAGTAACAGAATGAATGACTTGGTAGTGTAATGTGGCTGGGATTTACTGAGACCACCCCAAATTTAATTTTTTCCAGCAAGACATCACAAATTGTTTTAATCCTCTTACAGCACAACAACCTTCCACTGCAATTTTTGTAAAAAAAAAAAAAAAATGTATTTTGTAACCACTCATAATCACATAATATGTCATTCAAACAAGGTACGTAGTTACTGTTACTGGTTACATTCATGTTACCAGATTAGCTACAGTATATTTTAGTAGGGAAACGACGTCTCCAAACTATGAACGTGACCTTCAAATAATAAGGCACTGTTTGAAGGGTTAAAAACATGGGTTTGGGTTTTGTGCCATTTTTTTTGGCATATGAGAAAATGAATATTACGATATTACTTCTACACTATTTAAATCCACAGGATATACAAAGATACAAAAGACAACAATAAAATATAAAAATTTTCCAAAACAACCCATTTTTAGCAGGCTTGCTTGGGTCAGGTAGTGCCATGACCCTTCTGACCTTAACTGCTTTACTCGCTTGATGGAACTGCTACTGATTACTGGGTGATCCAAGCACATAATGTCCTGAGCTGACCCAATAATGACATCATGAGAGCAGAACTGAGAGGTTTCCCATGGATTCGAATAGCCGCCAGGCCTGGACTGTAAATCCCCCCTCCACACTCCCAACCACCCCAAAGACCACTAGCAGCAAAAGCAAACAATTACTAAAAAACAATATTAAACTCATGATTTTAGCTGCATAATACTAACAAATATGAATTTGGTTTTGTGTACAACATCTCATTAACTAGCATATGGGTTTCATCAGCCAATTCAAACTATGAGTAAAATGATTCAGTGCAGAGTGAAGGCTACTACTGATGTTCTATACCAGCTGTTGTACACCGTCATATTGTTAACATTAAAACAGCAAAAAAAAAAAAGCAAAAAAAAAAAAACACACCAAATGTAATATTGAAGAATATAGTGTTAGTTTGGGTATGTGCTTTAGTTCTTACACTATTGAAAAAAAATTGGCTTTAGAAAAAAAGAACATGGTAAAAAATTGTAACAAAAAAAGGCAAATGAATGATCATTGTAACTGTATAAGTAAAGTATGTCGTGGTTTAATTCAGATTTTTTTAATTCGAATGCAAACAAGAAAATCTAAACAAAAATGGGGAAAAATAATTTGACCAAAAAACTGAATATACTGGTGGATAAAACACAATGCATGTCTTAAGAGTAAAACAATTAGACAATAAAATTGAAATGTTGTAGCTCAGTGATTAGGATGGTGGTTAAGATGATGGACTTCTCGTTGGAAAGTGGTAAGTTCCAGCTGAACCAAGCTGCCACTGCTGGGCCCTTGGGCAAGGCCCTTAAGCCTAAACTGTTAAGCTGTATAAATGAGATAAGTCGCTCTAGATGAGGGTGTCAACCAAATAGCATAAATGTAAATGTATGTGATCACTAAACCAATCATAAAGACCACACTCCCAAATGGTTTCTTTCGGATGACAAGACCAACCGTTCATTTTTATCAAATCTGCACAAAGCATAAGCAACTGCTACAAGAAGCCAATGTACAATCTTTACGTACTGAAAGTACATGCATTTCCGGCAGTCGAATTTATTCCTATTTGTTTTAACCTTATTTTGCTTGCCTTGAAATAGCTAAGGCCTGTTGTTGCCCTGTGTTTACTGTATTGCCATATTGAAGGTTTACGTCAATGGTTAATACTTCTAATCATGATGATAGGTGGGATTTGATACTCCTAATAGAAAATTTTATATATATAAAGTATATAATATAGTGTGTGTGTTAGCTTTATATTTCTTATAACCAAACTACAGTTTTTCAATTGTAAGTTTGTTAAAATTGTTAAAAAAAAAATATATAAAATTTTTGTGTATCCAAAGCATCATTATTGCTCAGGCTCATATCCACGGTACTTACTGTCATGCCTGACCCAGTTTGAGATGTGAGGTAAGCTAAATGTATTAACAATCGAGATGAGCCACTCAATATGTTCTTTATGTTTCAGTGGAAATGCTTTCAACACTTAATATTCTTAAATAACTTAGTCAGCAATAATGAAGAATATTTGAAGGCACCTCACATGGACTGTGCCAGTGGTTCGTAAGTGGACGAAACGAGCGGTAAGACTACACCTGTAGCTGATGAGACCAATCAATGCGCACTGTTTCACTCCGGCGACGCCAATAAAAAAGGAGAAAGACAACAGCCTCAGGGGGATAGAGATGCACCAAGCAGAGGAGAGCGGAAGGGTCTCCAGACGGTGACGGAGCGCCGGTGGGCGTGTCGGTCCGCGAGTGTAATCGGGCGGGCGTCGAGAGGAAGGCATGCCGATCCGTGAGTGGGTTGCGGCGGATGATGAGGAAAGATGTCCGGAACCGTGAGAGTGTGGGTGAGCCCCGGTGTGAATATTGAAGAGGAAAGTGCTGGGTTTAAAGAGAACCCAACACTCTGCTTGATGAACTATTGCCTGTCTGTCTTCCTTCCAGCCCATGACCAAGAAAACAAAACAAGCACAGTGTAACCTGCGGAAATGATGAGTCCTATAAAGCTTTTAAAAGGTGCCAGAATTATTATTATTGCATGTACATGAAGTAGATCCCCAGGCATCAGGTCATGTCTACTAAAGCCTTAGTAATGAAACTTCCTTCAGTCCATGATCTACACTCTCACACTCCTGGGCCTGTCACTGAATTATCAACTCGGGATCGATTAAACTGGAAGCACCGCAAGGGTTCCATTCAGTCGCCTCACTGGCAGGCTCAACAATTCATTTCCAGGGTTCTCCATCAGGCCCGTAAAACCGTTCAATCAGCGAGATATACGCCGAGCACGCCGCTGGCTCTCCGAACCACTTATCACTCATGTGACTCATGATTTAATCGCGATTAGCCGTAATGCCAAGCCGTGCCAATATTTTACCCCGTATTGGGAAAGCATTCTAACTGTGGAATGGATGAGATTCGCGCCAAAAGTGTCCGCTACCTGGCGTATAGGCTGTATTAACTTATATAGAATATATCATTCGATTGGCTTTTTCCACTCCGTGTATTGCTGATCGCAAAAAACAGAAATAAAACTAAGCTATAACTGGCGTTGAGTTCACTGCATGGTTAGCAATGTGATCATTCACGATTTTCTATCACTTCATACTGTATCCCAAACGAAAAGCATTTGCATATTCACATTTGTAGAGGTAATCTACAGTTACACACGCTGCAAGTGGTGAGCTCCATGCCAAGGCTCTAAAAGTAGCACCAATAGCATGAAGGCTTGTTGGCTACAATCCAACAATGTGCAGCTGAGCTCTTCATCCAGCAATGCTCTATCTAACAGTCTCTCCTGCAAACATGTATCCTAACAAAAGGCCTGGGAAAACTGGACATATACTCTTGCACAAACACCTATAAAAGGGTGTAGTTATCTCTCTCTCTCACTCTCTCTCTCTCTCACTCTCTCACTCTCTCACTCTCTCACTCTCTCAAGAGAGGAGAATTCCAAAGATTAAAAAGAGCACATTTATTTTTACTCCCATTTCAATTCCTGAGGTCAGGAGCATGGTGGGAGAATTGCCTGGTCAAAGCAAAGGTCTGTCCAATAAATACACCATGTCTCCCTGAGGGGTCTATGGTAGGGGTTCCAAAAAGGAAAATAATGCAGCCAAATATAACAAGCACAGACAGATATGTCTATGTGTTTAATACAAGTGGATATTTGCGTTCTAAAGGCATCCAGAATGTGCTTATATATGAGGTATTTCGACCAAAAGGATTTTACGGTCAACCATAAACCATGCTTTCAATGAATTGAGATTTTACACCTTAGAATTTTGATGACAAAGCCAGCCCCATGAAGATTTGCTTTATATTGAGTTGCCTGCTTTAGAACTCTGCCCCAACACTATTAAACATCTCTGGGATTAAAAGGAACACTGACGGCACCCCAGACATTAGTACCTGCCTTTACTAAGGCTATTGTGGTTGAATGAGCACAAATGTTCACAAGCACCCCACAAAATCTAGAGGAACATCTTCCCAAAAGAGTGGCGGAATCACAAGTACTTGTTATTTCACAAATAATTAAAAACATTCATTATTGTACAATCTTAGATGTAACTATAAGCACAAACCAACACAGTCGTAAGGTTTTTTTTACCGTATTTTTCGCACTATAAGCCGCTACTTTTTTCCAAGTTTTGAACCCCGCGGCTTAAACAACGAAGCGGCTTATTTATGAATTTTTCCTGGGTTTTTCCCGGTTTCACAAACTCCAAGCCAAAAAACTGAGCGACATAACATTAGACCAATGAAATTTCCGAACGGAAACGAAAAAAATGCACCTCACCTGTGTTCTGAGCTGCACGGCATCGGGAGAAAAAACTTTTTTTTTTTTTTACGCACAACGATGCCAAAAGATAAACTCCCGAGAGAAATAGTTGTGAAAGGAAGGAGGAAGACAGTGAACAATGACTTTCTTGGTAGGCTACTGTTTAGATACAAGCCGTTGTAACGCGTTGAGTCAGGGTGAAGGGATAGCTCGCTAACTCCAATTGTAACAGAAATCATATAAGCACAGACAGGTTTCCAAAACTCGTGCTTTTTTATTTTTCTTGGCAACAGCGTTACGGGTTAGTCAAAGAAACTTAGAAATGAGCATCAGAAAATAATAAGGACATATTCCTCGGTCTTGCACACATGCAGTAATACCGGAAAAATGCGGCGGCAGGCTATTCCCAAAATGCCGCTCTGCTCTTAAAGGAGCCACAACATATTTCACCCATGTAACAGACACTTTAAAGCCTGTGTAAAGTTCATTAGTTTCAATGTAGACACCTGCGGCTTATAGACAGGTGCGGCTTATTTATGTTCAAAATAAAAATCTTTGTCAAATTCAGTGGGTGCGGCTTATATATGGGTGCGCATAATAGTCCGGAAATTACGGTAATTGCGAATGTATACTAGAGTTGGCGTTGTTACAGTACATTAAACTTTGTAACAACTTTACAACTAAGAACCAGATTTCCTGTGTAAATTCTCCTGCAAAACAATTTACAACCTTTTTAAACAAAGGGGTCTCATATACTCACAAAAGTTAAACCCACATAGTCTGTTTCACAAACCTTACATGTAACTGTAAACAGAAAAAGTTAAAATACTTTTGCTGGCTTAAGACGTATTTAACATGTTTGCTGATTGGTCTGTTAAACTGCTTAAACAGCAGCTTTAATTTAAATTGGGTATAATTTTAATATTTTGTATATAATATTTTGTATA
>JAAIIK010025639.1:0-11430 GCA_014706435.1 Silurus glanis
ATATATATATATATATATATATATATATATATATATATATATATAAAAATAATATTATATCTAATATTATATCCATTCAAATTATATTATATATATATATATAAATATTATATTTATTTTTTTTTTTATTTTATTTATATTAATTTAAATATTTTTTATATGATATTATTATATATGATATATATATATTTTTTTTCATTAATTTTATTTATATTTCAATATATTTTTTTAATTAAGTAAAAGTGTTCAAAAGTCTGAGATTTGCCGAAGCATAACTACAAATAACTTCAAATAACGCTTCAAAATAAACGTTTTATCCGAGCAACTGTGGATGACATTCCTTTGCATGACACCACAGCAATAAAAAAAGAGCAAAAGGAAAATGCATTTTCATTGAATTGACGACAAAAACATTTGCATTTCATGCCTCATTACACACGTTTGTTTGAAGGACAGCTAACATCCCTCTGCTATTAGGAATATGTTGAATACTTATGACACATTTGAAGCATTTAAGAAATTTCCGCATTTAAAAACACAGGCTCCTTCGTCATTATAAACAGCTGGCGCCATGCAGAGTACAGCAAGATACATAAAGAGTGGTTTTTTTTTTACTTTTTATTTACGTTGGGGCAGGATCTGGTAGTCAACAGATTAAACTGGGATTACCACTGGAAAGATGATGACGATGATTATTCAAAGCAAGACTCAGTTTTATACCCTCTAATCTTAGTAATTACCCCCTAGTCCTCCTCACACGTTTTTTAGGCAAATTCCACATTTGGCACGTGACAAACTAAAACATCTATGAAAAAAAAATCTATTTTACACTGTAATGAACATGACCTGATCTCTCAATGAGTGTGCTTTTAGGTAGGCGATGATGAGTGGGCTTTTTTTTTTTTTTTTGCAATGGCGATGGGCAAAAAGTTATAGGGATCAAAAAATAGGGATCACTCTAACCCTACTGCTTGTGTATTTTTTCGCTAATAAATTATCAAGGAAATAAAATGGATTTGCTTTTAGTGACAAAAACAAAACTACATAAAATGATATTTTTTTTCCTTAAAATTAAAAAAAAAACACCAAAAGATGCAATTTAACCACTGCTACGGATCGGCTATCATGGACACTCTCTTTATTTATTTGGGGTAATCTTTAAATGTTTATCAGAGTCAGCACTGTGGTTAGAACACAGGCAGCCAACTTAACCTACCATAATTCATAATAAAAATACAAGAAACGTGACAAGGGATCAAACCAGGAAGCACATAGAGTTACAAAAATGAAAACAGGAAGACTTTATGAATAGAAAAAGACCCAAGGCTGGAAATTTGTGACTTACTCTCCTTCCTTTTACATGATGGTATATACACTACAGAACACAGACAAAGGTTTATGGGCAACCAGACTGTTGTTATATAAATATCTCATTCCACATTTCGTCCCAGTTTGCTCTTATAATAACCTCCACACTTCCGGGAAGATGTTCCACTAGATATTGGCTTGTGCTTTTCTAATGCTCATTCAGTCACAAGTGTATAAGTACAATCAGGTACTGATGTAGGTGAGGTGAAAAGGTGCGGCCAGCTTTCCAATTCATCCCAAAGCTGTTTTATAGGGTTGAGGTTAGAGCTGCATAGGAGGCTACTAATGATCTTCCACTCCAAACTCCACTCCAAAAATCTTTATAAAACTAACTTTGGGTCTCCCGGTTTAAATGAAGGATAATTTTAATGCTAGGCTCCGATTTTGTGCTAACAGTTTGTGGATATACCACACACGTTTATACCACATACATAAGTGTGTTTGAAATTGGAATAAATGTTAACATTAACATTACTTAAAGCTTTTACATACATGAGTCTCCTTATAAGAAAATTGATATATAATCAACGTAAACATAATCAAAGATTGATTTGTTTTGGCTGTTTAATGAAATATGAGAACGTTTAAATTAATTCATAGTTTAGAACTTAATTCATAGTTCTAAAAGGGAACCACAGACCCAAGAATAACAGGTGTTAGGCTAAAATTGACCATAAGTGTCCATAATGTTTGGAAAGACTTGGCAACATTATTTGTATTTTTTTTGCATGTTGATACTGTAGCTCATCTTTTCAACTAAAAAGCGCTTTGATTACATTCAACTTTATTCAGATTTGCAGCTAACGTGACCAAAAACCAGATTTCTTATGTAAATGCTCCTGCAAACAAATTTACAACTAAATATCTACTTTAAACAAAAGCCTGTGTCTTGTATACACACAAATGTACATAACAGTGAAATGCACTCAGTCACCCACTATCTTAAAAATGGTAAAGACTTAACTGGTCAATGGGACTGTATTTTTGTTTGGCTTGCTGTATATTTAGAAGGGAAAGATAAGGCAACAGATATCAGATCAGAAACTGACACGTTTGTTTGATGGACAGCTCACTTCCCCCTGCCATTAGGAATACGTTGAAAACTTCTGACACGTTTGAAGCACAGCGGTGCTCCTTCGTCATTATGAAGAGCTGGCGCCATGCTGAAAAGTGAGTACCGCTAGATTTACTCTGTTTATATAGATAACGAGCGTGTTTAATTTTTGTACTTTTTTTTACGTTTTGTTTTACTCATGACCTTCTGACCTCCTGGATGTCACGGTGTCATCTTTATGGCTTCTTTACTCTTTAACATCCCTCAAAGTGTCTCGTAATAGAAGCGAAAAACGGACGTGTAAGCAGATCAATTCAATTTGTGCAACTATTAAAAGAAACAAAACACTAAATAACAAACATGAAAAAAAAAACAATCAAAAAATGAAGCTTAAAAACATGAACCTCAACAATCATGGAGGGACAAAGACAAGTGCTGGGTATGAAACCACTATCTCCTACATAGTGCACTATATCGGGTGTCTGCCATTCTGTAGTGGTGTCCGAATTCAACTTCATTCCCACAGCTTATACCCACAATGCACTCCGATTTCCAGCATACACTTAACATACACTTACTAATGGACTATTTTTCGATACAGCAAAACAGTATGGAGTGAAAGAAAATGAATAATGGTGGATGGTAACATTGGAGGCGGCAACTTTTATAGCCAAAATGAACAAGTCCATTTTATTCATTTAAGTCAGCTTGAGGACACGGACAAGAAATTTTCTATACACGATGTATGTGCGAATACTTGTTTATTCTCGTTGGTTGTTATGTTTTGAAACAGATCAATCAAATAGTAGAGTATAGATAATTTTTTAATCACTTAAAAAAATTTTCTGCTTTTGTATTTTTCATGTATTTTCCTTATTACAGTATGAACATACAATAAATGTGTGACCAGTGAAGAAAAAAAAAAAATAAATCTTATTTTACACCACAAAGGTACACATATAGGTTCAGCAGGTAATTATGACAGGACCGTTCGCGGCAACCTCTTCTCTCCAACGCGTACTATACGCCAGTGTTGTCCGAAATTCACGTTTTTTCATTCCCTTTTTCTAGCATAGTGAACTCAGCTTCCAGGCACTATATAGGGATTAATGAACGAACGTACATTCATTAAAAAGCTGAAAAGAATAGTGAACAGTGAGGCGATATAAAAGTGCCAATTATTAACAAACGTGAATTAGGTGCAACACGTGACTACAGGTAGGTGCATTGGTTTCTGTGAGACACACAGTTCTGTGCTTCAACAGACGTCGTTTACTGACCAAGTAAATGTGAAAAAATGATAAAATTGTAGCAAAGCGGTGTGCGTTTTCTGACGACCGCGTACGGAAATCGTTCCTATTCACGCCCCTGACGCACACACTACGCTATTCAATCTCAGTTTCGTCAGTTCTTTTCAGTCTGTGGACAATTAGTAAGAAGAAAGGTATTGGGTCTATAGTGATTCAGCAAGAGTCGAGAGGAATGGTTATCGAATAACGCTTAATAGCGTGAGTTAATCATGGCTTCGCTGTGGCATCTTCTACACCCACAGTCTGCAGAGTTTTCCATTCAAATGTGTGTGTGTGTGTGTGTGCCCACTCTCACACTGCACAGCTCTTTCAGTTGGTGCCCAGAAAACAACTACAATCACGCGAAACTGTATGACTCACTGCTAACGTCACGTTCAATGCCACAAGTCTATTCAGAGTGAATTCAAGCCCATAAAGACAGGCTGCTATAGAGAACTCCAAGCGTCGAAGGTCATCCTCGGCAATGTGTCTGCAACTTTGCCGGCTCTAAGCAGGCGGCTGCTGTCTTTTTGTCAGTGACTGTGTAGCCCGGGTCTTTGCATGCAAGTTTGAGGTTCAAATCCGTAATCATCCCACATTTAGTCCACATTTGCTGTTATAATAACTTTCTGGGAAGGTTTTCTGTGGAAATTTTGCTAGATTTTGGAGTGTGTGCTTGTGGAGATTTGTGTTTATCAGCCACAAGGGTGTTGATAAAGTCAGGTACTGATGTACTTCCAATTCATCAAAGGTGTTTAATAGGGTTGAGGTTAGAACTCTATAGCAGGCCCAATTAAGATCATCCACTCAAACCCATGTAAACTATATCTTCATGAAGTTGTCATGTTGGAACAGCTTTGGGTCTGCTAGTTCAAGTGAAGGGAAAACCTAATGCTACTACATCCGAAGACATCCTATACAATTGTCCGCCTCCAACTTTGTGGTAACAGTTTGGAGGATAACCACATATGGCTCGAAAAAGGTCAGGTGTCCCAATAATTTTGTCAATAAAGTGTGATATATAAAATATTAAAGAGCCCAAAACGGAGGACGTCCCGTCTACGAAGGCATACTGCAGTGATTTAAAAACAACCTCTTGCTCTCCAGTATGTGCCCATTTTATTTCTTCCTCAGGAAGTGGAAGTGACTGCACCCATTACACCAGTGTAACTTAACATCGGATTTTCTTTCAGTCCGAGGTTCGTCCACAACACACACAGGCAGCTTGTCATGAAACCCTTTCAGCACAAAGCGCCTCTCGCTGACACTAATGACTAGCATATTATCACTTGACCTAATGTTATAATTGACACTGTGCATGAAAACGGTTGCAAATTACCCGCAAGTGCAAAATCTCGCCCACTTAATAGGAAGCATGCGGGGGGAGGGGGGGAGGGGTGGGGGGGGTTCTGCTTCCATTTATCCGATTATTTCCGTTACCAGCCTTTCCACAAAGTGCTGCGGCGGCACGATTATGCACATGCACATTACACCCGGACCCACACTCCTACCATCTTGGCTTTTAACGAGGAAAAATACGGACTCTTCAGATCAGATAATAACAGCCTCAAAGCGACTCTGAACGATTATGGACGGATTATGCGTTTGTTTAGAGGGCAGTACATTAGTGTTCTTGATGAGTCTTGCTCACCGCAAGTGTAAAGTGCAAGGCTTGAAGTCATACTGAATGTCTACACGGTACTGTATTACTTGAAATATTTACCACTGACTTTCTATTGAAAACTGTGGTAGAGATTCATGGCATATTAAATCTTCTATCCTTCACACATCGTCACATGATGTTCACAAATGTTTGCAATGTAGAGAAACGGGAAATGTCTTCATACCGAGCTTACATTTTTCCAGTCTCCAGCATTCACATACTTATAAATGGAAGTCGATGGAAAGAAAATTGCAGTATCATTGCCCCATTTCGTCTGTTTCAAGAAAGTGTGTCCTGTCTGCTTGTCGATCTGAATATAGTGTGCCATACGCTACTGTCCATGATATGCAAGTGCAATTTATTCCCATACAAATTTGTCATCAGTCTTTCACTGCTGACGTTTCTGTTTGACGATTTGACTCATTATTGAGTTTATATACTGTTTTGGTGCATATTTTATGATTTCAGATTTTTCACTATTTAAATGTAATATGCTTAAATGTTGCATGTACACTGACCACGCACAATATTAACCAACATATAAAGAAAACACTGTACAGTGCGTTTCCTTTTTTTTTTTTTATTTTTTTTTTTTTTTTTTAAGAGTAATCTAAATTTTTTAATATATTTGTATTTGCATTTTGTTGCAATATGGCAATTAAATGCACTAAATGGGTTTAGTTTTCACAGATATTCTTGTATGCAATTTCAGCAATAAAATGTTCCTTTTTCTAAAAAGGAAAAAAAAATTACTTGTTCATTTTAAGAGACCAGTCATTTTCTCTTTAATAAAGAAAAAGTACTTCTTATCTGATTACTCGATTAATCGTTGGAATAATCGGTAGAATACTCGATTACAAAAATAATCGATAGCGACAGCCCTAGTGACGATATACAGTATAGCCACGATGAAAATCTTGTCTATGTAAATTACGGAGCTCGATGAAATTTCACTTGATTGCACTTTGAAGTGCTTGAGTGTTCCAATCTGTATATTTCTTCCCTTGAATGCTAAATTGTATGTACCACCAAATGTGTACATATCTTTGACATTTATCAGATGGGGTGCAACTGCCATTTACTTCAGGTTTAGAGTTTTAAGGAGAAGATGCTTTCCTTTTGTGTTCTTATAACCACATTCGTATTCAAAACCAATAGATTTTGTTGTCTTTTTAATGTTCTATACACAATGTGAAACATCCATTGTACTATAATGTAGTGGAGGACTTCCTATTACATTCATAAATATTTAATCTGCCTCCTTCTTCGGGTGGGAAACACATTTTCAATAAGTGGGACTGTTGAAACAATAATACTATTGCATATATTCACACCCAAATTATAATTTTAAATTACAAGCCCGCTTTCCTAAGTTCATGGGAATTTATGAACAATTTCGAGATGCTCTCCAAAGCTAAAGAGAGAGAGACAGCTAGGGAGAGAGAAAAAAGATCCCAGGTGACAGCACACATAACATGCTCAAGAGACTGTAGCTCCAGTGCCTGGTCTCTGTCTCGAAATAATTGCTAAATTGGCAAGAGCAGGCCATCCTTATGATAATACTACAAAGTTAAGTGACAGACAGAACTAATATCTGTGTGCCATGGAGTGGTCGGGATTCAGACAGAGGGAAAGCAATAAGGGGATAGAGATGAGGATGGGAAAAGAGAAGGGAGAGGACAAAATGGAGACACAAAAAGACACTTAAAAAGGGCAGATGAGAAGAAATAGATGCAAACTGGTGTGAAACAGAGAAACATATAGACACAGAGTACACATAGGGATCAACACCTGCCCTGCTTTATCTGCCAATCCATAGGACATTAAGTGTAATCTTATTAAACAGCCTAAGGGGAGGTGAATGCAAGCAAACACACACATATATACACACACAGATCCAGAGCAATTTACAGTAATCTAAAAGTAATCAATAGTGTTTACATTTAAATCCCCAGGGAACCTGCATGATTGCTCTTTAGTTCGGTTAATGGTGCTGTCATTAGAGACATGACAAACAAAATATGTATAATTAGCTTCGGGCAAATGTTTGACAGATGTTATTAAAAAATATTATGGCTAATGGAAGCTCCTTACTGGCAGTTATAGGAAAAGAAATAGGCTTGATTAAAGCATTATTATTATTATTATTATTATTATTATTATTATTATTATTATTATATAATGCATATTCGATCATGTTGCATGCATATGCATGAAGTCCTCCTGAACATTATGATTGTGTAAATTCTTGCACTTGTTAATTCTAAACACTTTGAATTCTCGGTTCTCTGATCTTTTGGGCCTGTTAGAACTGTGAATGGAGGAAAAAAACAATTTCTGGTTGATAAGAATTATTTTTGAGGTTTTTTTATAGTTTGTTTACCAAAAAACACAATATTCACAATTCGGTTGCGGTTCAGTACAATTCCGGTGCGTTTAGGGGGAAGAGATGCAAAACATTAAATCATTCCTTCCTTCCATCCTTCATTCATTCACTCCCTCAATATGCGGAATTGTCAGGATCTTTTATAACGCTAAAGAATCCATAGGGCTAGCTGCTAGCCACTTCCTGGTTAGGGGCTAATGCTAGCACTATGGATTTCTTAGCGTTTTCATGCATGTGCAAAAACAGTGACACTGCGCTAACTCTAGTTTCTTTTTTTTTTATACCCCTGGCATTGTTGCATATGTTTTTAAGTTAGTTACTAGGAGACCCAAACTTGTTCCAACATGACAGTTTCCCTATGTGCAAAGCCAATAAATATATGGTTTGCTTGGGTTGGAGTGGAAGATCTTGAGTGGCCTCTCTGAGTTCAACTGTGAGCTCAATCCTACTAAAAACCTTTGGGATGAATTTGAATTCTGACTGCAACCCAGGCCTCCTCACCCTACATCAATACCAGACTTTACTAACACCCTTGTGACTTGTGTCTGAATGACCACAAAGCTCCAAAATCTAGTGGAACATCTTCCAAAATGTGTGGAGGTTCTAAAAACAGCAAATAGGGAACATTTGGAATGAGATGTTCAAAAAGCACATACCAAACTTATAGTCAGGTGTCCTCAAACTTAGAGTCCATAGAAAATATCTTGAATCAAAACTATGCATTTATACAAAGGGCTTACAAACTAGAAAAGAAGACCACCTAGCAAGTAAAAGACAAACTACCCAGTTAGGACAAAGTGATTAATGATTATATATTATGTAGGTTTAAGCAAACCTAATAGTTGCTTCAGTACTAAAAAATCCTAAATAAACAAATGATCAACTAGAAAACAACGAACCATGTGCACAAACAATTCCTCTGATGATCCTCTTGTGTTGAATTTTGAATACTATACGAAAGAAAAAGCCAGATATCCAACTTGCAAGATTGTATACTGTTATTTCTTTATGTTATGAACACCCCACATCTGATTATGTAATGTTTTTTCAATTACACTGCTTGAAATTCGGTCCTTTAACCACTAACAGCCTCTTAGTGGATATGGGCTATGCTAGGTCTGGGATTTGAAAGCAAAGTCATTAGCACACACCTTTAATGGTAAACCAGCACTCAGTGGTATCACTTAAACAGCCATAAACACTGTTCAGAGCTTCACTCAGGAGTAATGCGTTACAATAGGGGATATAGACTGAGATTTCGAAAGTGCCCCCCTTCACCT
Organism: Silurus glanis; assembly: GCA_014706435.1. NCBI lineage: Eukaryota > Metazoa > Chordata > Actinopteri > Siluriformes > Siluridae > Silurus > Silurus glanis. The sequence continues at coordinate 9,041 of JAAIIK010025639.1, forward strand.
AGTCACTATAGTCTTGACATTTCCGTGTTAGCGAACGTAATAATCCTGTAAAAGAGAAAATGTTAATTCTATGTTGCTTTTTTATGATCTGTGGTTTCATGCCTTTGAATAAAAAGCTCTGATTGGCAGTAATGCATGGTTCACTACCAGTAAACATGCCAGACGCAAACTGATCTATATAGCAAACAGCACTGTGAACAATATACTACACGTGTAAATCTTTCCACTGTAGTTTGTTGGCAGAACTTAGTCAATTCTATCACACCTATACAAATTCATCACTTTCATGAAATTGATATGTCTACAGCTGCAATAATTGCATCATGTCTCATCACAAGCTCATCAGAATAGCCAAAAATATTATAACAATTTGTGTTTCAGGTTGTTTGTGTAATTCTTCCAATTTAATATTTTATAGTATTACTTTGTTTCCAATCCTGCCATTGGTGAGCAACCTTACTGTGTTAACCTATTCTCTGTTAGTCCTCCATTCGATTAAATATGTACTATACCCTGTTGTATCAATGTAGTGCCATGAAGTTGTGGATTACATATAAGTAAGTCTAAGCCTTGTTTTCTTTTTTCCTTTTTTTCAATACCGATATTTGTTCCAAAGTAGCAGCATTTTCGCACTGATTAATTTTCATGACCAAAAAAAAAACAGCTCCTTTACAGTAGAACCATGACTAATGACTCACAATACTGGCTCTGGGGGCAACATTGCAACTCTGCATTGTAATCGTTCTGGGTGGAGCTCCAGATCTCGTTCTCACACTAAACCACACCTGACCTCTGTATACACACACACACACACACACACACACACACACACACACACGCACACACACAGTGGGATTCGGCACAGAGTGTGAGTACTCTGTAGGCTTTGTGTGGTGGTCTTTATTATCAGTCGAGAGCCCCTCATTAATGAAAACATTAGAGTCCGTGTGAGAGCTTAGCACTTGCTTTTCTGGCCCGTTCTATCCGTCATGCCACATGCCTCCAATTAAACCTGAATCTGGCTCCTAGTTCTGCCCCCTAGACAACCATAAAGATTTGATTTTGTACTGTTGAGCAATGGATGTTCATGCCAGGCTGGTTTGTAATGCTGATATTGCAAAAAAGCTCGAATATCACTCTTACAGTGCAGCCTGGATAAAGATAGCACTGAACTCACAGGTTCAACATAGCACTCACTGCTGATTTACACACCTAGGCCTTATGCAACTTCACACTAAATCTGCATATGTAGTGGTCAATATTGCAGCAGGTTTAAAGGTAGCCCCTGTGTGGCAGACTTATGCAAACAAATCGACTAAGTTTAGGGCTCAATTCTTTAAATTATTTAGAAATTTCACGTAAAAGTGTATGAAGCAGTGTCGGGTACTCCATTACATAAGTCGATACTTTTCCCCCAAAAAAATTACAACATACATAAAGACCTTATGATGACAAAAACAGTTTCTATAACATAAAATAGCATTTTTGGGGTGGCATCCCTTTATCGCAGGAGGTTTCAGAACGTAACCACAGGGGATTACTGTATTATTATACTTAACCTTATTAACCTTTTAAAGTCAAATTTTAAGAAAATTTAAATTTCAACTCCACTTGTTATGTGGTATTCAAAACAACAGACAATTCCAACTTCTACACATTTACATTCATAGAGAGGATAAGAACAGAGTGATAATCAACCAATTATTATCACTACGGTCATGAGGTATAAATATCAGTTTATTATATCATAAAATACTGTACACAGATATTATACACACAATACACTGTATAGAAAAAGGTATTGGGACACCTGATTTTTCCAACCATATGTGGTTCTTCCCGAAACTGTTACCACAAAGTTGGTTTGTTGTTTGTTGAACCCAAAGTTAAATGGGCCCAGTTCTACTCCATGAAGGTGTGGTTTACATGGTTTGAAGTAATAGATCTTGACTGGCCTGCTATAGAGCTTTGAATTCAACCCAACTGAACACATTTGGGATGAATTGGAACACTGACAGAATGAGAAAAAAATCTTCACAAGAACAATCTGGTGAAAAATCTTTTCAGAAGAGTGGGAATAGGAGGGATACAAAAAAAAAAAATAAATAAAAATAAAAAAACAAAAGCACATATGGTCAGAGGAGTTTTTTTCTTCTTGCCACAGTCACCACTAGCCTTCTCATCAGGCATAAACAATTATAGGGAACTAACTTATATGCAATAAACGTACACATTCTTTTATTTAAACTTATTACCGCTTTATTTGTGTAAAGCTGCTTTGAAATGATGTTCACCGTAAAATGCGCTATACAATAAAACGTAATAGACACAGACAGAGAGAGAGAGAGAGAGAGAGAGAGAGAGAGAGAGAGAGAGAGAGAGAGAGAGAG
>JAAIIK010025643.1:0-14824 GCA_014706435.1 Silurus glanis
ACACACACACACACACACACACACACACACACACACACACACACACAGGCCTTCCTGTGATTTAATATGAAATTATATTATTATCATGATTATATTTCATGCCAATGCCATTAGAGCGAAATTCAGCAACATTTGACACTGATATAAAATCGTCTTTTTTGGCCGTCAGCTCTGTTAGTAATGGCATGATACGGATTTGAGGTTTTGTGGGTACCTTTGGCACCGATTCAAAGTCTCAACACAATAAAAGGGACTGGAAGGCGGAGAACGCGCGCTGTTTTTAACCCTAATTAAAAAATATAGAAAATATTGTAATGATGAGCCTGTGGTAGTAGTCCAGAGTGCAGGGAGTGGGAGAGTGGTGATGTTCTGCTCTTCTTGGTGCTGCCTTTACGGACGGATGCTACTGTGGTAGGCTGCACACACACACACACACACACACACACACACACACACACACACACACACACACAGAGCGGAGGTGTGCACTGAGTTTCTCCTCCGTCCTTAATCCTGACCAGCAGCAATACAAACACTATAAGCAAGGCTCCGGCTGAACGCCCTAAAAAGCATGTGCATATTTTTTTTTTACTTTTCTTAAAAACGACAGGCTTCTTTTTTTTTTTTTCTTCTTCTTTTTCTTCTTCAAAGAACAATTAACGCAAGTAATAAAAACATACAAAAATTTCTTTCCATTTTGTTTCGATATTTACAGTACAAGGTCCTGAAGCACCTCTTTAAAATGTATTTTTTCTTCGAATAAATCTTTCCTTAACATTTTTACATTTTTTTTTTACCCGCTCCCCTCCCCCAACAAAAAAATGTGCATTTTATTTGTGAAGTTCTTCTTTACTCTTGAAAGGAGTTCCTTGTTATAACACAGTACCTCCAGGTAGTTCTTCTGGTTTGTCTCTTAAGTGCATTTCCAGTTAAAAGCTCCTCAGATCTCCAGGAGAGATGGTGCAGTTGCCATGACGATATACATACGGGTTTGGGGAGTCACGATCCGGCCTGGTAAGACGTGGATCTCTGTACCTGTGTGTGTGAGATGGACCGAGTGTTTCTGTGAGATCTGGGCGTGTTGGTTGATAGCGGGCGTGGCACCTTCACCTCCATGGCACGTTATGTCTGATTGTTGTTCTTGTCGCAGTGTGCTCACAGTGCACCATCTCTCCACACCTCCACCCTCACGTTTTCTCACGATAGGATCAGAGGGGTTTGGAGTCCGGGCGTTAAAAAAGAGGGGGGGGGGGGGGGGGGAAGCTTGGGTGATTCTGGGTGATGTCACCTGGGAGGATATCCTTTGAAGTGAGCCCTGCTCCAGGATGCATGTGGGACGCTCAGACACTTCCGGAAGTGCTCCAGCTCGGCCTGCAGCTTCTCCCTCTCGGACGCCAGCTTCTGCTTCTGAGCCATCAACTCCTGCGACACAAACAACAAGGAAACGTTAGAAATGATCCTAATATCGTTACCAGATTTTATTTTTAGCCACATAACACCAAGGTGAGGGGCGTCCCTGACTATGGATTCAGAGATGAGTGGTTCCACTTACCCCCATGGAGTGAGAGACCTGTTCAGCAGTCAGGCTGAGGTTGTAGTGTTGGGCTTCCAGCTTCCTGCACTGATTGAGCAGCACCTCACGCTCGATATTTTGCTCTGAGATCAAATAAAACAAACAAAAAATGAATAAAATAAACAAGTGTCCTGCAGCTCCATTCGCGTCTCTCACTCACACACACACACACACACACACACACACACACACACACACACACAAAAGTCTAATTCACGGGGATTAGCACTTTTCTTCTGACTTTTTAAGGCAAGACTTTAATAATTACACACACACACACACACACACATCTTCCTCCACACACCTGGACAACATCTGGTCCAGCTCATATCAGCTAACATCAACAGCTCACAAACTCCTTCTCACCTTCAACATATTCCTGATACGCTTCAAAAATCGACTCGATCCCCTTCCACCTGTGTCCCTGAGCCTCTTCTTCTTCCTCCTCCTCCTCATCCCCTTCATCTGAGTCTTCCTCGGTGGAGAGTTCGGGGCGTGGCAGGGCGTCTCGCCGGGCCGCAGGAGGGCAGTGCAGGCCGTTGGGCTGAAGAACGGAGTGTGTGTGAGGGTGTGTGCTGCGCCCAGTGCCACTCTGTAGCTCCGGGATGTTGTAGTGCACCGTGGAGTCCACGGTGTGGTTGGGCTCAGAGATGGCCGAAGCGCCACCTGGTGGAAAGAGGCAAAAAATGCATGGGTTAAAAAAATGCAGGTCTCAAAACAATCAGTTATTAAAATGAGTATATCTTAAAAATATAAAAGCATAACTTAAATATAAAGCATTAAACATAAAAAAATATGATTTACTTTTTCTCTGATTTAATCTTTATCTAATAATATAAAGCATAAAAATGTGTGTCAAACCACAAACCTGACAAGTCCCAAGTGTATCATTTATTTCTATTTCTGTTTCTGACTAAAGTATTGGGACACCTGAGTTTTTCAACCTATATGTGCCACAAATTCGCTGCCGCAGACATGAAATTTTCCTTTGGTGACCCAAACCTGTTCCCACATGACGAAGAGCCTGTTCACAAAGCCAGCTTCATGAAGATCTGCTTTACATAGTTTGGAGTGAAAGATCTCCTGCTATAGAGCTCTAAACCCTATTAAACACCATTGGGATGACCCCAGGACTCCAGGACTCCTCACCTAAATCAGTCCCTGACTTAAATTACACCCTCGTTTGTGAGTAGATGAATCTCCACAAATCTCCAAACGCACACTCCAAAATCTAGTGGAACATCTTCCCAGAAGAGTGGAGGGTTTTATAACAACAAATGGGAACTAAATGTGGAATGATATGTTCAAAAAAATGCATTCCAATCTTATGCTCAGGTGTCCACATACTTTTGTCCATATAGTGCACAGGTACAAGGTTCTGTCTAATGAAAATTTTGTTCAGTGAACCAATGGACACTGGGTGGACACTAAAATGGTTGCTAAAACGTTTGCATCGCTTAAAAGATCTAAAAATAGAGTGGTTGGATGGTGGGCGGGGCATAAAAATACATATTTAAGACTTCATATAAACATACACTATATAATCATGACAACCCGAAAGTATATTATTATATTAAGATATAGATAAAAGGGGGTGGAGTCATGTAAACCCCGCCCCCTTGGATGTCTGCCAAATGCTGTTTTTATATTTATATATATATTTATATAGAAAATATAATATGTAATATTAATAATAAAAGAAGTAACATTCTGAAAGAAATTCCACCTTTGTGCTTCTGCAGTGCTTTCTGAGTGGACTGCAGCACCGACTCGTGGAACTGCTGAGCAAACTCCTCGGCTGTGAAGTTCTCCCATGGTTTGGTCCGGCCGTTCAGGCTGCCTGCACCGTCTTTAGGGGGCGCTGGAGGACGGATGCTGTTCAGCAGGCTGGAGGGCTTTTTGCTGAGGATTATGTCGCTGCCTCGGTTTTTCTCTGCGTATTGCAGAGAGAGTGGAGCGTCCTTCGGTCTGAGCGGTTCAGAAACTGGTCTGAGGTGCTCGGGAGGTGGAGCCGAGGAAGGATCTGCTGGGGGTCCAGTGGATGGAGGTGCAGGACTCGGGAGTCTGACGCTGACTAACTCGACTGGCTGCCCTGGAGACTGGGATGAGGAAGAATCTGTGAAGCAGAGATACAAAATCAATTTCATTTGTAGTATCTTTTCTCAGACATTCCTGCGAATAAAAATCCAGCAGCACTTAATACAACAGTGAGGAACGTTTCAACGTTTAAACATCTGGAGCTGTCAGTGCACACAATATCCACCATCTGGTCTAACGATACTGATGACACTGGAGACATGGGCAGCGAGTGTAGCACAGACGCCATCTTGTCTTTCTCATTGTGAAGCACAAACTCGGTTAGAAATCATTCTTTGTTGATAATTAAAGAATGTTATTGTAGGAAGATGATCAACGACTGTGACTTGTTCCACACTGATTATTTTCCTGGCACAGCACACCCTCAGATGTTTTATTCCCCTTATACTGCAACCACTTTCCATACTTTTTGTCCATTTATAGTTATATACTTGATGTTTGGAATGTCCATGAAACAATAATTCATTTTATTATTGAATAATAAACCGGTTGTGTGTGTGCGCGTGTGTGTATGTGCGCGTGTGTGTGTGTGTGTGAGTACCCCTTACCAGACTGATGGAGCAGCGGGCTCTTACACAGTGGTAAATGATTATGCCTGATATTGTCCAGGGTCACACTCTTCTGTTTGATGGCATGTAGCAGCTCCACCACTTTTTCATTCTCTGTCAGAAAAGTCAAAAATAAAAGGAAACACGTTTCAGAGCCTCATCCGCGACGGAAGAACCGCGAGGGTCAGTGGGACGAGAGGCAACCTCTTATAGGATCCTTGAGATGCACAGCATTATGACTGTGTTTGTACAGATCTTCCACCGACGTGAGAAACATCTGGAACGGCCAACAGGCTTGAGAGTAATAATGACACAGCTGTCAATGAAACGTCTGCATTGATCGTTTATCTGAGAGGACGAGTTGAATTTCGGACAAGCGTTAAAGAAAATAGGAGTGAATGAAATGGGAATAAAACACCTGGGTGTGCTCTGTAACAGGAAAACAATAAAGGATGATCACTTTTATACTTATATATTTTTTATACATTTATTTGTAATCTGCACTAATAATCCTGGATCTTGAGATGATGCAACAGGAGAAATATGATGCTCTGCAATTCAATACGGTACTGATAGTTATTTCTTTAGCTCAGATTTATTAATTGCCCTCTGTCTTCTAACGCATGCCCCTTTCACATACACGCCTTTAGAGTGCAAAAAAAAGAAAGGAAAAAGATTAAATAAATCCTTTCTCTGTTGTGTCTGCAGGAAGTTACAGCTCTACCTCTGCCATGTTAATCTGTATTCTATGTGACTCTCAGGACACGCCTCGGTCTCCGTAGTTTTGTGACGCCTCATATGTGGTATATATTGGTCACAAATGATTGATCACTTTCTAAATAATAAAAATATAGCACATCTAATTATTATTTATAAATTTATCGGTTTTGCCGATGCAAATATGTCAAACAGTGCATTGTGCAGTGACAAAAGGCCACAGTGTGTGTTTGTGTGTGTGCGTGTTTGTGTGAGCATGTGAGCGTGTGCACACTATATACCTTTCCTTTGCTGCGTGCTCAGGTGATTGAGGCTGAACATGGTAAGGAATCGCTTTTTGGCCTCCAGCTCCGGGCTGCTGTCCATCTCCTCAGGAGTAAAGCGGGTGCTAAGTGGAGGTGCCAGGCGCTTGCTGGCCACAGCCGGAGGCGAGGGGCTTAGTTCCCGGAGCATCCTTCTTCTCTTCCTCCTCTTCTTCTCCAGCAGTTCTCCTCGCCGAGACATGGTGGTCAAACCGAAATGCTGCAGGAACTCCAACTTCTACATTGAAAGCGAGGAGCACGATAAGAGGGGAGTGGATCTTTGTTCTCACAGGGCTGATCACCATGCAGTGTGTGTGTGTGTGTGTGTGTGTGTGTGTGTGTGTGTGTGTGTGTGAAGTGCGTTTGGAGTGTGCAGCATCGCATTACCTCAGTGGAGTCGTCCAGTTTGAGTGGCGGCTGCTCGGACACTCTGCGGAGATGAGCTCTCACCTCCTCTTCATCGCTCTCGTCGTACGAGTCATCCAGCTCGTAGTAGTACCCTGCGCACGACGGGGAAACCTGAGTCACTCGGCACTCGTTTTCATAACCGAACGATGGGTTAGTAATATTATAGCCGCTTCACGACAAGAGGAAGTTAAGCCCTTTAAATGGTCACGTGGTCCTTCGAATGGATGAGAAAAGTACTTATATATAATGGATTAAATGGAAAGTAAGTGTTAATTGCGTTATGTAACTCACACCTCAGCCAAAAATGGACAAAAGTTTGCGGACACCTGACCATAAGATTTGCACGTGCTTCTTTTTGAACATCCCATTCCACATGTTATAATAACCTCCACTCTTCTGGGAAGATGTTTCGCTGGATTTTGGAGCGTGTTTGTGGAGATATGTGAGGAGGCCTGGGGTGCATTTAGCGTTCACAAACATCCCAATAGGGTTTAAAGCTCTATAGCAGGCCACTCAAGATCTTTCACTCCAACACCTGGAAAGCATCAAGAAATCTATCCAGCTGGATTTGTGCACAGTGACATTGTCATGCTGGAACAGGTGAATAATCGTTGGAATCATTTTCAAAGATGTGCTATATAGTGGTGTGCCTCTAACTAGTGGTCACAGTTTAGAGAAGAACCATGTTCCATGGCTGGAAAAGTCAGGTGTCCCAATACTTTTGTTCATAAAGTGCACATACAGCTACAGTTTTGTGGGTCTACATTCAAAGCATACAATACATTTATTTGGTTTCTATTTTCAATATTTCTAATGCTTTTAACTGAACCGAATTAAAACCATACTGACCCCCTGTAACCCACCTTTCTCTCTTGCTTCTCTCCGCCTCCTCTCCTCCAGGTCCAGTTTGCTAATCGGCCGTCGATGTAGCTGCAGGTATTCATCGTAAACCAGCACGGCATCGCTTCCTGGCCTCACCGGTGGTCCCTGTAGGCCCTTATGGACCGTACTGCTCTTCAGAGTACCGCTCAGCTCCCCGTATTGCGTGCTTAGACTCAGCGCCGCCCTCTGCTGGTTCAAAAAGGACTGTGTGGATTTTTCCAGCTCGGCCAGGAAAGGGCGGGGCTCGGAGAACCCTGTCGGCCGAATAAGCGGGAACTTCTCGTGTCCGTCTTTGGGCTTTTCCGAGCCAAAGTGGCGCTCGGTTTTGGTCGAGGGTGGAGCAAGGCGGCTGATGTCATAGGGACCTGAATGTGGCTCATGGTGACTCCGCCGTGACTCCGAGGTGGTCTCTATGAGCGAGGCGGGGTTCCAGAGGTTGGTGTGTGGAGCAGGGTTTTGGTCTCTGGGCTGGGGTTTGGGGGAGATCAGAGGTGGAGGAGCACCGAGGTGGGGGTGGATGTCCCGTTCTCGTTCGCGCTCTCTGCTAGCGGGCTCGTGATGGTTTGGCATGGGCCTGTGTGAGAAATTAAGAGAATATAAATAAACAAACAAAAATTTTTTCTTAAAAAACAGACCAGATTATTATTCTAGCATCTGCATTGCTTGTTTCCTCATATATAAACTACTGCTGCACATCATACACTACATATCTTTGGCCTCCACCATCTTCAAACGGTCTAAATTGAGTTCTGTGTCAACTTCGGTGTCTGTCTTTCCAGGGCTTTGTGTAAAAAGAGGGAAAATGGATTAACTCTGATTCCTTTGATGTGCGTCTTTCTTCATCTTTTTCACTGGACTTCTTTGTATATGAAAATGGATGGTGTGTTTCCTTTCATTCTCTTTCTGTTGGTAAAACTCATTAAAAGAATTGTTCTCGCCCCTCCAATAAGCTAATCAGACCAGAGCGTTTTGAGCGCTCAGTCATCCGATCGGTGCTGTACCAGTGCTGTAATTAGCAGCTCAGATCTCACACACACTCACTCATCCGTACAACCACCACTAACACCTACACTGGATCTGACCTCTCCGTAGCAACAAAAGGAAAAAGCTCGTGTTACGAAGTTACGAAAGCCGGCTGTAAACAAAGTGCAAAGGTTCTGAAGCGGTACTGTCACTGAGGTCAAAGCCTCAACGGGTTAAACGATAATAATGAGTGTTTTGCAGTGGCGAGCCAACAGGGCTAGCAAGGCCTTCTCTCCTGGCATAAACTATACCAGAATAACTGACTATTTTTGTCCATGAATATGTAGCAAATTCTTCCCAATAGTCTCTTCATTTCATGGCCTCACATCACATGTTGCCGGGGTCAAAATCAGGCCTTTACAATCAATACTATTGGTGCCTGTAGCGTAAACTCCATGTTGCTTGAAGCTGTTGCTTTAACCAAGATTCCGAATTGCCGAAACCGGGGCCATCTAGCAGGCGTCCAACAAGGTTGTCATTTTCACGTCTTTTGATTGGACGTTCAGAGAGCGCACTAGTCAGAGCTCGCAACCCACATCTGTAGCAAAGTGCTCAGGCTCAAATATATTCCTGTGGTTTTAATGACTGTTTTTCAATTCCACAATGACTGACAGAGAAGAAAAGTTTTTACGAGACAGACGTTCAATTCCCGTAGAATTTCAAATCCCAATTTCAAAATGCAATTCACGGAACAAAACTGCATTAAAATGCAGGGAAAACCCAGAATTATTTGCTGAGGTTAATATCGATGCTTCTGCTAGAGATGATGTATGCGGGTGGTGCTGAATTGTGTTCATTGGGTTTCTTGCTTTATGGCATTAATTCTCGCTGTATGAGATTCCTGTCTGTGATGTAGCGCTCTGTTATACTGCGTCTCTCTATAATATTGATGAGCCGTGGCATCATAATGACTGGAATAAGACGGCCCAACACTGGTGGCCCAACACAGGTGTTATAAAAACGGCCCAACACTGGTGTTTTGTAATAATGATGTGTGTGTAATGAGGATTGTCTAATCAGAAATCAGAAAAAACAAGGAATAATACAAAGGAAAGAAAAAAAAAAAATGCATGGAAACACAAAACAGTCACTTCCGCAAATGATATCAAAGTCAGTGACAATCTTCCTCTCACACACACACACAAACACACACACACACATCAAACAGCCACCCTGCAGTGATGCCAAAAACCAGAGTATCACTGACACCAGGAACAGTGTGACGTCCTAACTAGACACTGAATCAACGCAATGCTGAGATTGGTGTCACCATGGAAACATGCTTTTGATGTCCTCATGGAAACACGCCCTTTTTAACCCCCCTACAAATCAGATGAACATTTATTAATCTCTAAGAAACTACTAAAAATACAGTATCATCATTCTCATTTACATGAAGGGCTCTGAGGTGTTAAAATCCACTGAAGGTATCTTGGGACATTACAAATGGCGCCCCAACCCTGAATGCAGTACATTTCAAAGGCGAGCGTCTGTACCTCGGCCCCTCGTTCCGTAGCTCGGGCGCATCTCCTGGCCGACCGATGTCTAGATGTTTCTCCAGGACCTGTTGGCGAAACTCTGACACTTGGTACTGTCTGTCCTCTTTCTCTTGCCGTAGTTTCCTCTGCCGAGCCATCCACCTTTCCTCCTCGTTATTTTGCTGCAGGATCATGGCAGGCGTCAAAACCCCGGGTCCCGTCCCTCCTGGTCTGAGGTAAATGCCATGTGCAGAGAGCAGGGTGGGCACCGGGTGGTGGGTGGAGCTTAATGAAGGGTGAAGGCCTGCCTGGATGGGCTTAGGAGCAGGAAGGATGGGCTCTTTGGTTTTATCTGGAGAAGAAACACACCGTGTTAGAAGTAAAGAGTTTAGGAATGGTACGGTTTAGGAATGTGATGTTTAGCATGCACGTGTAGGTGTGATGGTCAGGTGTGAATAGAGTGAATACTGCTGTGAGAACTTCTCTTTTTAACCCATACTTTTAAATCATTGCTGCCGTCTCTAATATAAGATAAAGATAAGACCCCTTATGCGCATGCTGCATTGCCCAGGCTGTAGGGTATGGAAGTGTTACCTGCTCTGTTAGGAGTGAGTCTCTCGGCAGCCTTGGCTCGTTCCTCGGCCTGACCTCTGAGAGCGTGGAGCTCTGCCAGGTAGTGACCTTCCATGGCCTTGGACACCTGTAGCTCCTTCTCTCGTGCCGCTCTCTCCTTCTGTCTCTCCATCTCTCTCTCTCGTTCCCTCTCTCGCTCTCGTTCTTTCTCTCGCTCGCGCTCCCTTTCTCTCTCCCTCTCCCTCTCCCGTTCTCTCTCCAGCTCCTTTTCTCTCTCTCTTTCTCGCTCCCTCTCTCTTTCGCGCTCTTTCTCCCGCTCCGCCTCACGCTCGCGCTCCTTCTCCCGCTCACGCTCTCTCTCTCGCTCGCGCTCTCTCTGGCGAAGCTCATCCTCCATCTGGAGCCTGGGGACGAACGAGACACATGAAGGGAAAGAGAGAGAGAGAGATGAGGATGATTCAGAAACAGCTTTCAAAACACGTAGAAATATGTTCGAGTGTGTATATGTGGGTGTGTGTGTGTGTGTGTGTGTGTGTGTGTGTGTATACCTCTCCGACTGCAGACTGGACAGCGAGGGATGGCTGAGGTCGCCTGGGTAACGCACCCCTGGGAGGTGCATGGGCACAGCAGACGGGTGCATTGGGGGCAAAGCGCCCCCTGCAGTTAAAGGATAAAATGGAGACCTCAGGGCCGACAAGAAAGGATCATCCATCCTTGGGGAGAGAGAGAGGGATCAAGAGAAAGGGTGGAGAGTGTTATCCTCCTGAGGGATGTGGGGGTGATACTGTCACAAATAAGACTCTTCTACTTTCCTATTTGTGATGTCTCAAACAGATAATGCTCTGGTCTATGGAGGGGTGTGTGATTAAAAAAAAAAAACGTTTCAACTAGAAAACTAGCCTTGATACAGACACTCGGTGCACAGCTGTGGAACTGTGTTGCTGACATTCACATGATTATTCAGATAGACAGGAATAAAAGGTTGCGCTGTTACCTGTAATGGGAGAACGAGGGGTGGACCAGGTAGCTGGGGTGGTAATAGTTAGCGGCAGCGGCGGCAGCAGTTGCCGGGTCCAGGCCCAAGGGCAGCGAGGGCATGCGCAGGTCCTCGGCCGTGGGGTAAGGGCGGAAACCGCGCAAGTACTCCTCTGGTACTCCGGCAGGGGGCATGCCATGGGGCATCTGCCTTGGCAGGCTGCTACTCAGAAAAAGAAAAAATTGAGAAAGACGAGACTGTCAGTGTTTGTCAGCATGTAAAGCATGAAGTACAGAAATCAGGTGAATTCTTTTAGCGGATATTTAAAGAAAGCCGTAATTACTTCAGGGGCTGAAAACGTGAATCCTGCATGATGGATCCGGATGTCAGGCCAAATGCGTACGGATTTCCTATGAGGTGGGGTGGAACCGAGGGGCCGCCCTTTTCCTGAGCCTCAGGGGCCAAACGCTCTCGACTGACACCATGAGGGCCCGACTCTGACTGCGAGAGGGAGGGAGTGATGGAAAGGTTGTTAATGACACACTTTATTATATTTGGTTACCAACAACACATTACATTAATTTGTGGCATTTTGGCAGATGCCTTTTTTCAGAGTGGATATCTCATTCATACAACTAAGGGCCTTGCTCAGGGGCACAGTAGTGGCAGCTTGGTGTGGCTAAGATTTGAACTCACGACCTTTAGATCGAAAATCCAATTATTTTACCAATAAGCTACTACCTCCACCTCTACAACCCACACACAACTCTTCAAATCAGAACCTTCTATGCACATTTAAAAACTTGTGCCGAGGGGGAAAATGTAACACGATAACGCCCAGATCCTCCAGGATGAAAGAGGAACCACCGAGTCATGCTAAAGATGAGGAAATGGATGTAGTGAAACCTGCCGTTAAAAAAAATAATAAGCGTCTCTCCAAGCAGGAGAGACAAAGACAGGTGGAGAGGGAACGCTGAAGCAGAGCTGTGTGGACGTCCTTTTGGCAGCCTTCCTCTGGAGAAAAGCCCATTTAGAGCACCATTACCTCTGTGTCCCAGCCAATGACCCGTCGCCACTCAACACTGCTCACATGTAATATTAAATGCCTCTGGTGCTTGGACCTCCTTGCTGTCAGTTCCTCTTTATCTCTCTCTGTTTAACGCTCTCCACTTAGCAGCGACTCGGCCTTAGTTCGGCGCCCACATGTGCCCCCTGACCCCCTCCTGCCTCTCCTGAGTACCCGGCTCCGCTAATGGCTTTGTAAGCGCTCGCGGGGACGAGAAGGAGGAGGGTCACTCACTGATGTGCAGTCAGGCAGAAAAGTGCTTCAGATATGTCAAAAGAAGTCAAAATCACAGGCATCTCAACCCCCTCACCCTCCATCCTCCCCCTACGTGTATCACCGATACGGATCAGGCGGTGTTGAACGGTACACACACACACACACACACACACACGTCTATTAGCGCTGCTTTCCTTATCTTATTTGTGGCAGTAACCGTAGCAGCTCATGTTTGGTGAATGCCATAAGGCGCTCGGCGAGCTGATTTCCACTCTTCGAACCAGACACACAGCCTCGGATGCACGTATCGACGTTCTCGGCGTTCGGATATCTGTGTTTCACGAATTTTACATGACATCTGTTCAACGCACGCTCGAGAGAAGAGCAAGATCTGACGCTCTGCACTCGCTCTCTGTACTCGAAGGCTCCCTGCCGCAGTTTGTACCGAGTCATAATTGCTTTTTAATCTGCCTCATTAAGGCGGCCGCGCTCCACTTTGCGCCTTGAGGCAACAGCGAGGTTTGTGAGCTGGTTTGGAAAATTGTGCAGCCCTCAAGATTACTGCGCTGTTGTTTTTTTCTACATAGAGCTCAAGATACAGTACATTTGCAGAACAATGTAATAACAAATAACACTCAGTAACACTGATCTCAATCTAGTCATTTGTTTAGATTTGTTTGTATTTTGTACTTGAAGACATTATACACATTCACGCAATCATTTTAAGCAAAAAATCCTTTTCCTGTTTGCAAAACACATGCGATTGCTCCACTGCCCCCTACTGGTCATTTAGTATAATGCACCTAGTTAGGCAACCTCGTCACCCCTGGTGGTGTGTGTGTGTGTGTGTGTGTGTGTGTGTGTGTGTGTGTGTGTGTGTTTCTGTTTGTGTTCGTGTGTCTCAGAGGGCCGGCAGGTGTGTGGTGGGCCTGCACACATTAAAAATGAAAGAAGCGTGTGTTGTGTTAGGAGCCCGAGGCATGTCTGCCGCCTGGCCCTGCTCCGCCTTTGTGTCTTTTGTCTGCCCGAGATAAAGTATGACCCTCCACGTAACCTCGTTCGACACCGAGCGAAACCTCGAAAACAGCCCAGCGTTGCTGGTGTGCTCAGATTTTTATAGATTATTATTTTTTTTAAATGAACCATTGAATTAGGATGTCAATAATCAGGAATGGAATGTCACTTATCACAGGTAGCTCTTTGAGTGTCTGTTCTTTCTCGGTTGAAAAAAATGGTGACTGTTTACTTACCTAAACTTACAACAAAATGCGTTTTATTTACATCTGCAAACAGATACACACACACACACACACACACACACACACACACACACACTCACACAGTATTGTATGGATGTGAAAGCCTGCCCCTGGCCCTCCCGAGCGATGGCGAAATGGTGCGCATCAGAAAAGCATTCACTGGCGTCACTCAGATGGAGCGATAAATCCAAATTGGCAATTAAGGAGCGATTACAAGCTGCAGCGCCACAGCGACGGCCTTCATCGAAAGCAAATTGACACTCTGTCTTCCCTCTCTTACACACACACACACACACACACACACACACACTTTCACAGTGCAACAAGGACTAAGCGCAGTCAGAAATCTTCCATAAACAAGACACACTGCGATCTACTATACACACATAAAAACTAAACTAAATTTATTTATTTCGCTGATTTTATCCACTCGCGAAGTCGAAACCGTACTCATGTTGACCTCTGACCTCTTCTGTGACCCAGGGTTAATAGAGGAACGAAGGAAAGAGGGTAAAAATGAAGCCTGAGTGGAGAAGAGATTATGGCTGTGGCTGTCACAGCCTGTGAACTCGTCTCTTAGGTAATGAGTTCGGCTTCCGTTAGCATCACTGTGAAAATGAGAAGGATTAGCGCAGGAGCGTAATTCTTTACTCTTTTACAAAGCGAGCGCTCCTGCCACCTCCAGAGAGATAGGTCGAGGAATTATAGAAAGAGAGAGAGTGATAGATAGAGAGATAGAGAGAGCACTTGACTGAATACCCAGGGGGAGGGGCACAGATGTCGGCCGTCGTGAAAGCCGTCAACCCCGGTGGCCTTTTTGGTATTGTTTCCCGTAGTGAGGAGGGGAAGCCGTGTCACAGGCGCATATGTCACAGACATTCTGCCACGGCATGTCGTTAAGCCAATAATCCCTCAACAAACAAGTGTGTATGTGTGTGTGTGTGAGTGTGTGTGTGTGTGTGTGTGTGTGTGTTCTGGGTGTGTCGTTAAGTGTGCTTATGTATATATATATATATATATATATATATCATTGTGTGGGAATTCATTTCAAATCAGAATCGAAATTTCACAGTAAATATCCATAAAAATTGATTTTGAAATTAACACAAAAAACTGTAGAACTACGATTACACAGTAAACATCAAAAGTGATTTAGATTGAAAATTACACTGTAAAAACATTTTAAACAATTATTTAAAAACGATTATACTGAAAAAAAACTATTACTAATTAAGATTTCATAAAATGTGGGGAAAAAATTTTTTCTAATCAAAATGACACTAAACAAGCAGAAAAAAGTGATTTTGGAATCGAAATTGCACTGAAAATAAAACATCAAAGAATTTTAAATCAGAAAGTACAAAGTAAAACAATGCAAAAAAAAAAAAATTTTAATCAAAACGACACTGTAAAATAAAAAAATAATTTGAATCGGAATGACACTGTAAAGACGTGTAAAAATGGATTTAGAGTCAAAGATTTTAAACTGATTTTGAAGCATTAAATCTGTCAATTAAAATGTGCAATATTGGAAATCTGTGTAATGTCATTTAAAATTCATAGTTCATATGAATCACTATGAGCTTTTCAAAAGCAACCGGAAAGTGACAGGAAATCAGAGTCCCACATGTGCTTTTTATACAGTCTTACCCCCCCCCAACACACACACACACACACACACACACACACACACACACACACACACA
>JAAIIK010025650.1:0-10402 GCA_014706435.1 Silurus glanis
GTGTGTGTGTGTGTGTGTGTGTGTGTGTGTGTGTGTGTGTGTGTGTGCGCATGAAATGAAATGAAATGTGAATTTCTTCAAAAGTTATTGAGGGTATTGAGATGTATCTACATGATCACATGTCCTCCACAGAGGTGTTCATCCTGTTACATTTCTAACCTCCATTTCTGCTGGAAGCGTGTGTTTAAAGTTAATGTGATGAATGGTGTGTGTGTGTGTGTGTGTGTGTGTGTGTGTGTGTGTGTGTGTGTATGTGTGTGTGGGAGTGGGGGAGGAGCTGAGAGTGTGTTTTAGTGCGTGGGAGGTTCAGGTCATTTGTTAGCTGTGTTTTAGGGCTTTGGGCTGGATCAGACTTTGCCTATCTGATCTCTGCTCTAACTCTGACTGCCAGGGTTTTTACGAAGAGGAGGAGGGGCTACGAGAGGTTGGAGGGGTGGAGATGGGGTAGTTTTTGGTGGGGGCAGAGAGAGAGAAAGAGAGAGGGAGAAGAGAAGAGAAGATAGAGCCTAGGGCTGCTCTTAGATAATGCAGTGAAGAATTAGGACACACACACTAGGGCAGGGTCTTTGGGGTTGGGGTGGGGTGGATTGGGGTGGATGGGGTGGATGGGGTGGGTTGGTAAGGAGTGGAGGGGCATAGCTTTTAGTGAACTAACCCTCAGAGCTAATGCAGAGCTTTGCGTGATTAAAGACAGAGATGAAATGGGGCTTGGTTGCAGGGAGGAGGGACACTAGATGCCATGCCATGACTCTCTACTAACAGTCTGGGTTCACTTTGAGTTTTCGCCCCTCGGTCATTGGCCTCCCTCGCTGACTTTCTGTCCATCTGTCTCTTTCTTTTTTTATCATCTCTTAACCCCGTAAACTCACAGGAAGAATTAGTGAACCAATTCCTTGTTTTTATTATTGCACCTCTTTGAATACATTTATACAAGACTTTAAAACCCCGCCCCAAGTGTAACAAGTTTGCATATGATTGGTTGGTGCAGGAATAACAAAACAAACAAGCAAACAAACATACAAACAGTGCTTATATTCATTCATTGTCATTTTCATAAAATTATATAATAATAATGAATACGTATGAGTTCAATAACGTCTCTAATTTTTTTAACTTTTCTCGTTCATTCACAGAGCGACTTACATTCAGATAACAGCTATAGAATTAAGGGCCCTGCTCAACGAGTGGCAGCTTAGTGTGGCACGGATTTAAACTCATGTACTTCAGATTCAAGCCCAACACCTTAACCACTAAGCTACCACCTCCACAATGTCTGGTACGGTCATGTACCTCTTTAGGCTTTTCAGTCAGATACAGTATTACATTTATGGCATTTGGCAGATGTCCTTATCCAGGGTGACTTACAATTATCTCATTCATACAACTGAGCAGTTAAGGGTTAAGGGCTTTGCTCAAGCAGTGGCAGCTTAGTGGTGTTGAGATTGAACTCACAACCTTCTAATCAGAAGTCCAGCATCTTAACGATTGAGCCACTTCTTCCCCGACACGTGCTGTATAAATACCGATTATGAGCAAGATGAAAATTTTATTCGAATTTTAATATTTTTAATGTTTTAATATTTATTATTATTATTATTATTATTATTATTATTATTATTATTATTATTATATGTTAGTGTTTCACTACAACTTCTCATGCCATTAATGTCTCTCAGGTGTTTAATGAACTCTGACGTTAATCTGTTATCCGTCTGTAAAAGCAGACGGGGAGATTCGAGATTTTTATTTGTCACAAACACACTGTATTTATATACAGAATACAACTTGCAGTGGAATGTAAAATGTAAATGTGATGTAAATTGGAAAGATCTAAAAAACAATTGAATTGAAGAGAAATGAAGACAGAAAACTACATTTAGAAAGTTTTAAACAAAAAAAACAAAAAAACAGCAAAAACATAAATAAAATTGCCCGTCATTTTTTTTTTTTACTTCTATTAATAATAAAATGTTTTTCAATTGGAGAAGAATCAGTTCAGTGTTACAGTATATTAAGGATGAGCATCGAAATAAATCTTTTACACATCAATCAATGTCCCAGTGTCTATACTATTATTTTATGTTTGTCAGTCCAGTGTGTGCGTGTGTGCATGTGTGTGTGTGTGTGTGTGTGTGTGTGTTTTCCAGGACTGGGCTAAAGACAGAGACGGATGCTGTTTGGACAGCTCTGTGGGTGTGGGTGGTCGTGCCTTTATAGAGTCTGTGCTGAAGTGAACTGTTAAAGGCAACTGGAAAAGCCTGAGTGCAATCACAACAGCAGGGCCTCGTTCTAAAAACCCAATCGTGGAGGGTAGGGGGGCAGTGGGGCAGTAGGTGGGGTAGTGGAGGGGGTGCCCCAGGCTATGGGCGGTAAGACTAAGCCCATGTCATCTCGACAAAGCCATGCATTCAGGGGCTAACACATGCACACACACACACACACACACACACACACACACACGGGCTAGTTCCTTTCTGCTATATAAAGTTTTAATAGATTTAAATGGTTGGGAATTCAGCCCGGACGTTCCTGACTCATCGTCAGACTCCATCGCACATTGTTTGTGTGTGTGTGTGTGTGTGTGTGTGTGTGTGTGTGTGTGTGTGTGTAAGTGACTCAACCTGCTTTCAGAGAAATCAAAAACAAATCTGTGACGGCCATCTTTGCTCCTCAAGCTGCTGATTCATATTTCAGCTGTTTGAATTGTGAAGTCTTTTCGGCAGAGTCAGACACAGAGGCGATGCAATAAAACGATGTGTACGCGAGGGATAAAACGGCGTCATGCCGTATTCGTATTTGGGTAAATGTTCAACAACAAGACGGTGGGATGAAGCTGAGGTACCACTAACCATCGTGAAGCTTAAATGTAGACACACCTGGAAGACGTTCATTTCTCTCATACCAGACAAACAGACTATCAATGATTAAAAATTTTTATGAATGAAAGAATGGAATGTATTGTCGGTTTTCAGTTGTATTTGATGATTGATAAGTGATCTGTAACACTGTTCTACACGAATCATGTGCTATCACCGGTCTCTCTTTCATTTAATGACGAAAAACATTATTAAATTAAAGTTTATATCATGTAGCAAATATCCTTCATTTATATCTAACTCTATTTAATATCTAAATTATTGCTCTTTTAACTCTGCGTGTTTGTGTGTGTGTTTCTGATCTGATTCTTCTCCTGGGTGTTTTTCCGGTCTCTCTGGTCTGCACATAACGACTGCTCTGCCTCTTGCTTTGCTAATCTCTGTGGTCTGTGTGTGAGGGGATACTTGCGGCTGTTCTGATCGTTCTGTTCTCATATGTGTTCTGTGTTTCCTGTCTTTGATTTCGCTACTCCTCTGATCTGTGTGTGTGTGTGTGTGTGTGTGTGTGTGTGTGTGTGTGGAGGGATGCGCTGTATTTGTGTTTTAGTCCAAGACGGTGCTTTGCACATTTAGTGCTCTAGGCAAACACATCCCACCCTCATTCCCTCCATCCTTCTGCTCTAGACCTTATTAAGTCGACTCATCACTTGATCAAGCTGTATGGAGACCTGACCTTCTGACTCGAATGTGACTTTTGAGCATTTCATTCTACATTTAGTCCGCACTTGCTTTTAGAATAACTTCACACACAATCAGCTATTACTATAGATACGATTCACTGCTATTACTATGCAGTGCAATACTGCAATCATTTCACTATTTTACTGAAAGTTCACTTTTATTTCTTTGGTTCAGACAGACGGCTAATTAGACAGCTTGCCTTCTGACTTCTAATGCATGGCCCTTGATGATAGAAAACCAGTCGTTCTTTTCCTGTTCTGTCTCCAAGAAGTTACAGCTCTACCTCTGCCATGTTAATCTGTATTCTATGTGACTCTCATGACACGCTTCGGTCTCCGTAGTGTTGTGATGCATCATATTCACGTAGCAGAAGTGGTGTTGAGAGAAAGAGTTTAGCGAGGAAAAATCGATCTACATACCAAATATTCGTCACAAATTATTGGTCACTTTCTATGCAATAAAAGTATTGCGCATCTACTAATAATTATATATAAATAAATAATTTTCTGCTGATGCAAATATGTTCCAAATAAAGCATCGCGATAAAAATGCCAACTTGTATGGAGGTGGATGTTCTTGCACTGCTGGACTTCCTCAGCTGTGTGATGTGGAGGTAGATGTTCTGTGCACTGCTGGACTCCCTCAGCTGTGTGATGTGGAGGTGGATGTTCTTGCACTGCTGGACTTCCTCAGCTGTGTGATGTGGAGGTGGATGTTCTGTGCACTGCTGGACTCCCTCAGCTGTGTGATGTGGAGGTGGATGTTCTGTGCACTGCTGGACTCCCTCAGCTGTGTGATGTGAAGGTGTACTTAATGCAGCACTTGTCTCTGTTTTGTGTCTTTTTGGTCTCTGTTCTCCACCGGCCATTTGTCTTCAGTTGTTATGTTCCTGGTCCCTTCGGTCTTTCTGTTGTTTGTCTCGCTCTACTCACTAGAACTGCTAGTGTAGCTTCTGACTCTGTAGATCATCACATTTTCCTTGGGAGGCTTGAGACTCTAGAATCTGGATGGCTGGACAGGTGTCACATGGGCTAGATCTTTCTCAACCAATTTGTGAATGGAAAAAGGGGATTATGTGATCTTAATTTGGTCAATCATAAATTTCCATGAGGTTTTTCATCAGGTTCCTCTACACCTAGAATGCTTGAACAGTGAGTGTAGGGCTCCCATGGTCCTTGAATGTACTGTACGTCTCTTAAAAATGCTGAGAAGGACTAAATAATCAAGTGGTTCTTAAATATTTTATCCATTGTGCTATTATTTAGGATTCAGACAAACTTTCTCAGGATAGGTCCAGCCCATTTAGTTAAACATGTTCCTCAGTAGTAAACCTGTCAGAGCATTAACTTGATTTTAGAAGAAAAGTTTCTTTCCAGCCAGTGATTTAAAAGCTCTTCAACCTATTTTGGAGGTCAACTACACCTTGCTTTTGCTCTAATTCTGCTGAGTGACCTACAACCTTACACTTCTGACTTTCCCAAGTGTCTACAAGCTTCTGTTCCCTTTTGCTAAGGCCTGCAAGCTTCTACTCAGGGCTGCAGGCTCCTTCGGTTGGAGTTAGATTGAAATTTGCACTACAACCCAATTTAAATTGTATTTCTAGTTTAGCCATTCAGAGTCCTACAATTTTCAACTCCTCCATCCAGATCCTGTGCTTACCATACTATGGCTAACATGTTCCTTGGGCTCCCTGGGCCTCTAGAAGATCTTACTTCTGCTGTCCTGAGGCCCACAATGAGGCCCATAATGGGTACCACAAGGCAGTGCATGAAGGACTGCTGCCTGGCAAACCAACAGTACACTGATTTTAGTGATTTTCATAGATTTTCATGTATGTCATGACTCCTAGTGGTATGATGATAGAATTCCATGATGAGTCATGATTTCCGCCATTCAATCCTACTGCAGGATTTAAGGGATTCCCGAGTTCTCCTCTCCCTGTGGCGTATGTGTGTGGCAGGGGGCTCGGGGCCGCCATGACTTTGCCCTCACCTCTGTCACCCAAGTCATGTATCACTGCCAGAATCATGGGTCGAACCAGGTTTAAGTTTGATAAGACATTAGGCAGTCAGGCAGAGCTCTGATGGATGAGCCGAGTCTACAGACAGCCCAAGCAGATAGTGGACCTCAGAAAACACCCACATATTTTTCTTTTTTTAATGTTTTTTTTTTTTTTTTAACTGTCTTCGGTACCTTTTTCTTTTCAAACCTGTCTTATTTTTGAGATTGATTGGCAGTGGATGACTCGGAGCACTGTGAGCAGATGTGAATGCAGGGACTTCCTCTAGCACCTCGGGGTCTGTTTCATTTAATAATCCTGAGTTCGTTGCCTTCTTCTTTCTCTTTTTCTCTTATGGCTGGTTCATAGAGCATCGATAAGTATCTCTAGCCAGGAGCACCACTTCGTCCCGTTACAGAGAACAGACCACCTGAGATTTTTATCCCTGCTTTTGCGTATTACCGTCCATGTTCATGGTTTGGTATATCAGATTTCCATCATGCAAGCGCTCAACTTTTACAATTTCTGGCTTCTCCATATGTCCTTTTTTTGATCGGGATTCTGGGTCTCGTGTAGCTTTTAAGTTGATAAGAAGACAGGAGGTCTTTGCTTCAGGGGCTTTCGCTCACCAATGGCTTCCAGATGCCAGTTAATTACCCATCCTGCATCCATACTCTCAAGAAGAGAAAGAAGAGATGCCTGCACAGGCATGAAAGGAAGACTGTCTGTCATTCAAAGATCTGTGTCTCCACTTCAGCTACAAACCAAAGCCATGCAAATGGAAAATGTACAGCCATGGGTCCAGATGAACTTTTTTTTTTTACATGGCGACACAAAGACTGCACTGTTCAGAAAGGTTTAAAGAAAAGACAAAAAACCAGCCGACCAGGTATGGGTCAGCTACAACCACATATAACCACAGACACACACCTGGTCCAGCTCGTGAGATTGCAGCTCTGGGTTTGTGTGGGTGTGAATTCACTGTCTCTGGGAAACTCTCGAGGAAAATAGTCTTTTTTTAGCCCGTGACTCTTTTCTCACCTCAGGGACGTGTTTGAAGAGGAAGAAGGGACCTCTGGAACCAAACACACCCTGACATTTCAGCATTTCTGTTTCTGTTATAATGCGCCAAACCCCTCCCACTCAGCTCTGTCTCGATTGTATATACAACCAATGTCTAGGAATTATTCGAATCTGTCAGTAAAAAGAATAGATCAGTAATGATTATTTTACACACCGCAAGCAAATTAGGGCCCAGTCACTTTGCAAAGCAATAATCAGTCGAGACAGAAGTTTTTATTCCTGACAATTACTAATCATGCTACATCATCAGAAAGCGAATTTTTTTGCCCAAGTGATGGATATTCAATTCAAGTCCATTTTATTTAATTAAATTTGTAAAGTGCTTTTAACAATGCCCATTGTTTCAAAGCAGCTTTACACAGATAAAGAGGTTATAAAAGAATGTATAAGTTTGTTCCCTATAATTGTAAGTTTATCCCTACTGAGTGAACCAGTGCCGACTGTGGTGAGAAAAAACTCCCTGAGATGGAAAAAGGAAAAAAAACTTAAGCGACGGAAAAAGGAAACCATCCTCATCACCCAATGTCCATTCAGTACAATATCAATGTTAATGTACTGTTCAGTGATGTGCTTCACCACTTCAGCACGGTTTAGAGGTTGGAGGGCAAAATCCATCAATACTTCCAATGTTTGTTCCTGGTAATAAATTATATATTTGAAGTACAGCAAATCAATGGTCTTCAAACCTGCTGTTTGAAAGGGATCAAATATATATATATAAAAGCTAAACTTTTACATTGAAGCATTTTTCAGCGTATATTTGATGTACATGCATAATAAATGCATGCTAATCTTCAAGCTTATGAGAATGGCTGAGAGTCGAACCCCGTAAAAGGCTGGACTCAGTAGAATCAACCGACTTTAATGCAGTTACTTAAATCATTTACACCTCATGAAAATGTTCCTCTAAATAGTTTTTGGACAGTGTAAGACAAATGGAGAACCCTAAAGGGAACCATGATAGTAACCCAAACTCTTGGAGCTTGGACCCACTCAGAATTGAAGAATGTTTTTAAGAGATCTTGTTTGGGGAAACCCTCTGCTGCCAGATTGTTCATCAGACCTCACAGGAACAAAGGAAAGAACCTTAAACGGTGCTAGAATCTGTGAAGCTTTCTGTATATTATTTAAGCAAAGTTCATGTTCATTTCATTAAGCAAAGTCTCATGATCTTCCTGAAATGTTTTTATTTAGATAAAAGACATTAATTAAAATGTCTTGGAAGAAGCAAGGCCTTGATTTTTGGCCTCCTTATGGTTTGGAATCATCTTGATTAGAAATGCAGATAAGCCATCGAAGGTTCTCCATGCGTTCTTAAAAGGTTTATTCAATACAAATGAAGGGTTCTGTTTGGTTGAGAAAAACCTCTATTTCAAATCAGACCTCGGAGGAACAAAATGTAGAACTCTAAAGAACCCTAGATGAATCCTGTCCATCTAGGGTGAAACCATCTCTTTGATGTTGGATATGATCTGCTCTAGACTTAAGGATTCTTCATTCCCTAAAAGTGTATCAAAAGTGTATCATAGTCATCATAATGAATGATGAAACACTGCTGCAGAAGAAGATTTGAAGGTGTGGAAGTGTGATGGTGGACTTGAGTCAGGAATGAGTGAGATGTTTAAAGGATACGTAATTGTGATCCTGATTCTATGTTGAGATTGACAGTAATTGAGTAAACACACCCTGCGGAAGAAAACAAGTCTGTCAGATTTGACTGTAACGTACATTACAGCTGTGTGTGGGGTGTGTGGGGGGGGTAAAACATCTGTTTTACATAAGAGCTGAGCAGGCTGAGGGCTGAAGAAGGTGGGGGTATTAGAGGTAATTTACTTATTTGGAGCAAAAAAAAAAAAAAGCTTCAATCACAGAAGCTGTGATTGTAAATGGATCTGCAGCTTATCTTCGGCTCTGATCTAGGAGCCTGCAGGGAGACACTCGGGTGCGAGGAGCCTCCAAAACACCGGGCCAAGGTTGTGGATATTCGGTGTCGCTGTTGTTACTGTGCATTTGTAAAAATTGCGTTAGATGAAACCTATTAGCCTTTTCTTTTCCTCTACCTAAAGGGTAATTACAGGCCAGGCCGAGGGGAAATGAAATGGTGAGTTGAAGATGTCAGTTCTGCTTTGCCTGCTGTTCCATTGCTCACGTAGAGGTGGAGATGAATCGTTTGAGTCATACTCTGTACACGAGCAGGATTCCTGTCTGAACCAGATGATTATTTTCGTGTGGGGTTTTTTCCTGCAATAAAACGGTGATTATTGCCCAAAGCATTCTGAAAGTGCGTCATACAGAACCCAGAGTGGAAATTTTGTGTGTGTAGGTGGTTGTGGTACTTGGTCAGGTGCTGCAGATGTCGATACTGTTATCCACTACAATCCAAAATTTGGTAAGTTCCTTCTAGGGTTTTATTTAGAACCTTTTTTACAGGGTTCAACTAGAAACCATTAGACCTGAGGAACCTTCGCGGTTAATCACACTGATCTAGTGCACAATTAAACAATTCATAATCTCAAGCACAGAAAGACTTGCACTTTTTTACTTAGCATGCTAACTCATCATTCATCATAGGTTCTGTGGATGGTGTCCTTAACCTTCCTAATGAGGTTCTTCAGAGATCCACAAACTATGGCCCGGGACCTAAAAAAGGCCCGTACCCAACAATGCCAGAGACATATTATGAAAATGTAATTTAAAATATATGTTTTCCTCATATCATATCTGCATTTGATTAAAAAAAGTGGCTTTCAAACTAAAATTTCCCTGAGTTACCAATAGAGGTCGAGGCACCGAAAGCCGATGGCAAAAATCCATACGGATAGTTTTTCCAGCTTCCCGGTCTGCTGTCATTACGAGAGCGGCCTCTAGAGGCAAACCACTGACGCCGTTTGTTATTATATGTAAGATGGCACGCAGCACGGAGAGCGCTATATTATATTTATCATTTATTATTTATATAATTATATTTATTAATGAATATATTAATATGTATTTCCTTCAGCACATTTTCATGAATCATCACGTTTTTTTTTTATATTTTAGTAATAAAGTTCAGTGCTAATTTACATAATGTTTGTCTGTTTTTTTTATCCAGCATCCAACTATCGGTTGGCCAATTGGGTATAAGCAACTACGATCGAACCTAGCTATCGGTATCGGTAAAATCCATTATCGGTCAACCTCCAGTTATTAACGTAGCCTTATTATTTGTTAGAATCACCCAAAAACCATATACACATGCATAATGTTTATAAATTAATGAGCAATGAATATGAAAAACGTCATTATGATCTCTCTTTTAATAGGTGATATATCTCTTGAAAAGTGTTGCTTATTTGTCTGTACTGTGCACAACAAAATAATAAACTAATCTATCATTAGAAAGCATAATAAGTACATTTAAAATGGTCCTAATTGAAGAAAGGAAAAATGACGTGGCCCTCACAGGAAAAAGTTTAGGAACTGTTCTACCTTTACAGATCGTAAAACTTCCTACATACAGTAGAACCTTGTAGGAGGTCAAAGAAGGGACAAAATTGTCAGGAAATATCCCCCTCCCGTAAAGTGCAGCTAGCTGGATTTTATGTAGCGCTAACTGAGTCATGCTATGGATTTCCGCATGTCACTGTTTGATTACCCTGACATGTAATCACAAGGAAAGCGCATGCAATTGCGAAAAAGAGAAGAATCTTGACGAAAACAAAAAACAGAGAGAAAAACAAACAAACAAACAAACAAACAAACAAACAAACAAACAAACAAA
>JAAIIK010025654.1:0-15707 GCA_014706435.1 Silurus glanis
TGTGTGTGTGTGTGTGTGTGTGTGTGTGTGTGTGTGTGTGTGTGTGTACATATATATATATATATATATATGTCTGAGGATGTATCCCTAAGGTGAAAATAATTATTTTAAGTTTTATGATTGTTAATAATGAATAATAATGTGTTAATTTAAATAAGTGTTTTAAATATTAAAATATTCAAATCTCATTTTGTAGAGATTGTAGAAAGCTGACTTGTAAAAACGAATATATTATAATGATATATTATAAATATTTATATTATATATTAAAGACACTAAAGGCAGTAAAATAGCACAATTAGGTCCAGAACAAAGATATTATACCACGTTTAAAAATGAGAGTTGCCATATGTTTATATTTCATTAGATACAATCTAATGAAATATAAATAAATAACTTTACAACCTAAAAAAAAAAACTTGAATGCACTGGATAATGAGTGTGTAATGATTGATTATTGAATATTGAATATTAATTTGATCTTTTTTTAATCCTAACTTCACTCAAACCTAACACGCTAACTGGTATTGCGTATGCAGAAAACTTCAAGCGCTTCACAAAATGAGTCGTTTATTTTCCTAAATATTTCATTAATTTATATTAAAAAAGATTTATTCAAGAAAATTCATTTATAGTTGTATATTTTCATCATTATATACACCAGATTTTTCTTTTACAGCTAAAAGGTATTTAATATCAAATGCATTTTTATTTGAATCAGTCTTTTAAAATGTAATATAAATATTAAAAAGTATAGAAAAGACTATTAGATGCTTTTTTTCCCCCTTTTTTCCTTAGTAGCACCACCAACATATTTCATATCCTCAGAACATCTTTTAGATCCTTTTTAATTTTTTATTTTGATAACTAACCACAAAGGGTATAAACCTTTACACAAGTACATTTGGAAATGTATTAAACATAAGAAAGAAGTTTAAAATATATTTTTACTAATAAATTGTATTTTTAAACATGTTTGAAAGCATGCAAGCAAGAAATATGTTTATGCACCATTGCATTAAGAACCCAATGTCTTTTTTTTTTTTTCCACATGACCAGTGAAGGTGCACAGAGTCAATCTTAAACTAAATATAATGATGACAATAAAAGTTGATGTTCCTACTTTAAAAATGGAAGCGTCCACTTCTTGGTTATAGTCCTGTTTCCCTGCGTGTTTCCACGGGATGCGGAACATGGTGTGAGCTTCATCTTCCCACTGCAAGCCTGAATAAATAGTGCTGTTAATCTGCTCTATGAGCCACTGCTTCAGCCGACGTCCTCCTGGATTCATCTTCCAATCAGCCTATTAATATACAATACATTACAATGCAATACTCCATTCATCATAATTCAATATGATTTTTATTATAAATAGAAATAGAAAAAAAAATGTTCACCTTCTCCACGTCACTTTTGAAGAAGAAACAAGAGCAAGGACTTCCACCCGGTAGATCAGGAGATAATATCCCAAAGCCTAAGAGCGCTCTGTGATTTGTAATTCTGAGAAAAGCCTTTCGAGTCATTTTGTGTGAATGAACTCGCGGCCACGCCCCCAATCGCCCACGCGTCCAATCAGAACGCCGCGCGGTGACGCGTCCGCTTCGGAGGAAGACCTCGGTTCTTCGAAGCTGTATATTTTCCGAGAAATCAGCTTCGGAGGTGTGTGTGTGTGTGTGTGTGTGTGTGTGTGTGTGTGGGTGTGTGTGTGTGTGTGTGTGTGTGGGGCTCGGGGTGGGCTATTCCATGGAAAAGGGATTTTACAGTCTTGGGTGTTGTTATATAATGATCAAAAAAGGTTTTAGTAACAAACACGATCAAATAAAACGAGCTGAGCAGCTTCCTCTCCCAGGACTACAGAAATGAAAGTTGGACATATTTTAGAGTAGTCAATGTGCATCTTGTATAGAGGTACAGATTTACTGTCCTCTAAAAATAACTCAACATACAGACATTATTGTCTGAATAGTAACACAAGTGAGTACACCCTCAGTGATAACAGCTGTACGTGTGTAACCAGGCAAAGCCACACGTCCTATTCATCATGTTCATGTTTTTGTCTGCTTGACAGAACCATACAAATGTGTGTATCTTGTATTAGAGCAGTTCAAATTTGGTGCTTTGAGTCCAATTCTCTCATACTGAACACTGGATGTTCAACATGGACCTCATGGTAAAGAGTCTCGGAGGATTTGAGAATTAGAATTGATGCTCTCCACAAAGAAGAACAAGCCGATAAGAAGATCAGTATCACCCTGAAACTGAGTTACAGTACAGCAGCCAGGGTCATACAGAGGTTTTCCAAGACGGGTTCCACTCAGAACAGACCTCGCAAGGGTCCATCGGAGAAGTCGAGTCCTCGTGCTGTGCGTCAGGTGCAGAAGCTGCTTCAGAAATCAGACGCATGAGTGCTGCAGCGTTGCTTTAGAGGTTGCAGAAGCGGAAGGTCCGTGTGTCAGTGCTCAGACTAAACACACACACACTGCAACAAGTCAGTTTGCAAGCCGTCGTCCCAGAAGCTGCTTATAAAAAAGCCTGCAAATAGTTTGCTGGAGACAACTAGTCCAAAATGTATGAATTACTGGAACCATGTGGTCTGATGATACTGAGATAAACTTGTTTGGCTCAGATGATGTCCAGCATGTGTGGTGACACCCTGGTGAGGAGAACTAAGAAAATTGTGTCTTGCCTACAGTCACGCATGGTGGTGGTAGCATCAAGGTCTGGGGCTGCATGAGTGCTGCTGGTACTGTGGAGCTGCAGTTTACTGAGGGAAACATGGATTCCAACATCAACTCCGAACGGCAGTTAACTAACAACCCCAAAAACACCACCAAGATGAAAACTGCCATGCTGAAGGTGAAGGTGATGGAGTGGCTGAGTATGTCTCCAGACCCGAACCCAATTGAGCACCTGTGGGGCATCCTCAAGCGGAAGGTGAAGAAGCATTCATCCACATGTGTCTAACATCCAGCAGCTCCATAATGTCATTATGCAGGAGTGGAAGAGGATCCCAGCAACAACATGTACAACACGGTAGTACAGCAGGTAGCAGCACCTCACAGCTCCAACTATGAACTCCTAAAGATCATGTCAGCGTCTGTATGATCATTCACATGTTCTCACGATGTCTGCAAGGGTTTCATCTGAGTTCTCTGGTTTCCTTCCATTCTCCCTAAAAAGATTACAGTCCAGCAGTTTCACTTGTTTTTATGGGCTGGAGAACATACAAAATATATCATACGATCTTGAACCAGGCAGGTGAGGCAGCGACACCACCTGCTGCTCCACCACATTGATATCCTCATGAATCAGTAAAAGTGGTCAACCCACCTGCCCACTGGGTAAATTATCATTCTGTTTAATATTTAGGATTTAAGTCAGGATCCTGGCCTTTCCATGGTATACTTCCCCAGGAATACTGATCTAGCATCTCTTCTGAAATAGTTAAATGATTGGATTCCTGTGCACATTCATATCATATCACTGAAGAAGATGCTGTGTGGTCTAATTCGTAATTATGCCACATGCACCAGTCTGCAGAAAACACCATGGCTGAGAGATGATGCCTTGTAATGGTTAAAAGTTTTCACGCCAACCTGAGGTCTAACCTGAGACCAGGAAGTTTCATCTGGAAACCATGAAAAGCGGATCTTGGAACGTTAACGTCACATGTTCTGGGTATGATTTCAGGATGTGAGCACAGGTTCGAGGTTTCTGCTCGTCTCTCAGACAGGAGACGTTTTTTTTTTTTTTTTTTTTACTAAAGGCATGTTTTGGAAAGCTGCACCCCTCAATCAAGATGCTTTAATCATTACGCTCCTCTAAATAACAATATGTAGAGACTTTAATGATAAGCATGAGTGGGAAAACAAGGTGTTCACAGAATATAAGGTTCTGGATCATTAACAGTAAATTTAGACACCTGGTTTTGCATCATTTCATTTGACTGGATTCTTTTTCTCCTTGTCAAATAATTTACATTAAATGAAAATTTTATGTGTATGCATTAGTTTAATAAACAATGATATAATAATAAAAGTTCTTTCTGGTCTGACGGATGGCTGATTGCATCTCGTTCATTGTGGTTTAATCCAATTTTTCATTAAAAAATATTTTATTGCATAAATGGGTTAATAAAAAAATAAAAAATAATAATAATCTAAATAATAATAATAAAAATTATAATATAAATAATAATAATATAAATAATTATAATAATAATTGTTATTATTAATAATAGGATTACAAATTGTCTCATCTATGTGGTATATCTGACTTTTTACTATAAAACAACCTTTGTCCAAGAAAGGTAATTTTTTTTATAAAAAAAAAAAAAAAAAATGACAACTTATTGTGCAATGGATGGGCGATATGACCAAAAATAAAATATAAAATAAATCTGCTTGTCCAATAAATATGTATTCTGACATTATGGTAATAAAAGAATTAAAAAAAAAATAAATAAATAAATAAAAAATAAAAAGTAAAAGAAATAACTTGTCTAGTGGGCTGTCTATTTTATTATAAACTAAAAAATGTATATACAATTTGTGTAGTCAATTAAAAAATTTCAGTCAGAAAGAGGAGTAGTCTGATTTATTTATTTATTTATTAAAAAAAAAAAGAAGAAGAATCAGACATTTATTTAAAAAAGGAAAAAAAAAAAAAGAAAACCACGATGTGTTAGACCTCATTGGAGCGATCACTCTAAGTGCTTTCCTAAGAAAGAATGATTCAGTGTGATCCCTGTCTTTTTTTGCGTGTTGACTGGAAGTGGATGGATGATACATTCGGGGGGTTTGGCTATGCTTTTTCATTTAAATATAATAATAATAACCTAAAAGTCTTTGCTGAGGGCAGAGGACGTGATATTGCTGAGCTCAGTTAAGCTTAGCGTAAGTTATTCTACAGGTGAGCAGCAGTCATTAAGAGCTTGTGGATCTTTATATTTTAGTGCATGGACGGAGATCGCTCATCTGTTAAAGCGGCTATAAGGCAGAGGGTAAACTCCAGAAGCCTGATTCATCCAGTCCTGGGCTCCACGTCTGCGCCGCTCCTGGGCCTGCTGCTCGCTGTAGAGGACCAGTAAAGCAGAAACCTGCTCCTGGTCATTAAATGGACTGGGCCTGTAGTTGGTCCGGAGCCAAGCACGATACTGAGAGGAGGAAAAAAAACAGGTTATGATGACACTGTTTTGAGAATGGCTGGTATAAAAATCATCCACATTATAATCAGTATAATCAGTTGGTTCATTATTCTGTCATGGTTAAAAAAACCTACATGGGAAAAGGGTGCAGCCAAAGCCTCTGATGAACTTTATGAATCTTAGAAATATGTATTTAATGTTTTCTTTACAATATTGTACTAAAAAGTAGCTATCCCTTTGTAAAAGGATGCACAATATATATTGACATGGTTTATTCAGTATATCCACCAATATACCAGTGGTTAAAACGTGTTTAAGACATTTTACTCTGGATCAGATGGTCACTAGTTTAAATCCCAGAACCACCCAGCTGCCACTGCTGGGGCCTTGAGCAAGGCCCTTAACCCTCAATTGCTCAATTATAAGTCGCTCTGGATAAGGGCGTCTGCCACATAAGGAAAAATGGGCAAGGAACCACTTTGGCAAGGGCCAAATGTTTTGATGGCTAGACAACTGGGGCAGAGCATCTCCAAAACAGCAGGTCTTGTATGATGTTCCTGGTAAGCCGAAGTTTGAACCAAAAGTGATTGTAGGAAGGATAACCCGTGTGGATCTTCTGAAAATCCACTGTATCACAAATTGCTGAAAAGAATCGCTCCTACAACGGGCATCAGAAAGGAACCATGGAGAAATGGAAGAACTGGCCTGATGAATCACATTTTCTTGTACATCATGTTGATGGCCGGGTGTGTGTTTGTCACGTACCTAGTGTAGTAATGAAACCAGAATGGACTGTGGGAAGAAAGAAAACCAGTGGATGCAGTGTAATGCTGTGGGTGATGCTCTGCTAGAAAGCCTTTGGATCTCACATGTACAGCCAACCTACACATTGTTCCAGTTCAAATTACATCCACACTGCAACAAAAAAAAAAGTTCATGGTGTTGACTTGAGCTCCAAATCTCTGATCATAGTCTGATCAATAAAGACTCCATCTCATACCTTATAGGACTTACGGGTCAAAATCTGACCAGATACACGCATCTTTAGAGGTCTTGTAGACTCAGTTGGTTAAGATGTAGGACTTCTGAATGGAAAGTTGTGAGTTCAAATTCCAGCACCACCAGGGTGCCACTGATGGGCCTGGATATAATAACAAGTAATCCTTATATAACTAAGGTCAAAGGTTAAGGAGGCAGGCAGCCAGTGGAACGATGTTAAAGCCGATGTGGAACAACATCTACTTTGTTCGGATTTTTGTAGCTGAAGGAAAATCAGTTTTATTCACATTTGTCAATTCGAAAAAAATAAAAATATCTGTATATCAAGTCATGTTTCTTCGCTTTCTTCTGCGCTACACTGCGTATAATGCAGAGGATTGTAATCGGCCCCGGGGTGAGAGAATTCTGGGACAAGAGGTGGAATTCCCCAAAACCAGCAGTGTGCAGTGAGAGTGAATGAGACACATTGTAGAAGGGGGACGGACTTCCTGCAGCTTTCCAGGCAAGCACTCATTCCCGGATGATGAAGAAAAAAAAAAAACAATCACATAGCGGGTATGCTTTCCAAAAAGTCCCATGCCTTCAGAGTATCCTGTTTTACCGGTGCTTTCTTCTATTAGGGCTGCGTTTTCAGTGCTGTTTATATAAAATGTAATAAATCTATAGAATTTAAAGAGCTAAAGGCTTAGAGCTATGGAGCAAATTACTCACATGGGAAAAAAGTCCTGGAAGCCAATCAGCTTTTCCAAATCCAAATGGGTGACAATAAAATACCAATATTATGATAAATTGCATTATAATTCACTTTATACATAATTAATAAATATATTAAATATATTAAATGAATAAATGAATATAAATATATTTATATAATACAAAAATTACTAACCTTTTTTTCAGAGCAAAACAATTTTTATTTTTTAATTAAATGTTAAAATCATTTAAAACTTGGATTAGAAGTGGCATTTATTACATTTTCTTAAAATTAAAGCCCATGATGTGAATTGAATTTGTTAAGTCCAGATTATTACACCTAGTGTTTTATTGTTTTTTTTTAAAGCCACCTGCGTTTTCCTTGCAACAAACTCGGTAATGTGTCAAGATTTCCTTTGACCAAACAAATATCTAAATGTCCAGATGTTCCACCTCATTTTCCATTACAATGAAGGACAGCTTTTTACACACATTCGGACTCCTGGTTTCTCCAAACATTCGGCTGAAACACTTGGCTGTGCCAAAGGTCTTCTTCAGTAGTTGGAAATTTTTAATTCTTTCCTGTGGTCCAGGTCTATAGTCGCCCTAGCTAGCTCACAATGATTGTGTCTATTCTTGTAAAAGGTGAAAATCCTTTTCATTAATCAGGTCGACGGTCATATTCCTGAAAAGTAGCCTTTGCCAGGTCTGCTGATGATGTCATTAAATCTAACGTAGTAGCTTCAAACTAGGAAGTGGGATTTGACAGATGAGCGGCGTGAACACAGTAAAAAAAAAAAAAAAAAAAAAAAAAAAACGTCGCAGTGCGCTTACGGGAAATATAGCTACTCGTGGAACGTTGCTCAACCAATCGGAGTAATGGATCAGAACTAACTCCAGTAGAAAGCAGTTCTACCCTTTTGCATGTGAGTTCAACTTATATAGTAAAATCAGTCATTTTGATCAAAGCACAAGAAAAAAAACTTTCAAATGACAAATATAACAAAAAAAATTAGCATATTAATTTATTGAATATATGAATATTAATTTATCGACTATATAAATATGAATTTATTTTAATGAATGCAATATTATAGTGTTAATTTGCGCATCTCTGAACATTATATAGAGCAGGCAGACTTTGCATCAGGTGGTTCTTTGCCTCCACGCCGTGCATTATGTGCGTATAGTGTGTGACTGCACATATAAGGTGCACGTTTGAATGTTTCTGGTATTGTATACACTTCTTCACAATCTTTGTTCATTAAAAATTTTTGGATGCAGTTTTTTTCTAAAACAGAAATTATTCAATGAAAATATTATGTTGGTCGTCTTTTACTGCTAAAACAGTCGTGACCCGTCGAGCATCAACAGCATGAACTTCTTCAGCGGTTTGAGCTACAGGAGCTCGTCTGTTGGATCGGAACCACACGGACCAGCCTTCGCTCCTCACGTGCATCAATGAGCCTCGGACTCCCACGACCCTGTCGCCGGTTCACCACTGTTCCTTCCTTGGAGCACTTTTGATAGATAATAAACACTGCAGACCAGGAACATCCCACAAGAGCTGCAGTTTTGGAGACGCTCTGACCCAGTCGTCTAGACGTCACAATTTGTCGCTCAAATCCTTACGCTCGCCCATTTTTCCTGCTTCTAACATCAACTATGAGTACAAAATATTCACTTTCTGAATAATAAATAAATCCACCCACTAACAGGTGCCATGATGAAGAGATCATCAGTGTTACTCACTTCACCACTCAATGTTATAA
This sequence comes from Silurus glanis, assembly GCA_014706435.1. Classification (NCBI taxonomy): domain Eukaryota; kingdom Metazoa; phylum Chordata; class Actinopteri; order Siluriformes; family Siluridae; genus Silurus; species Silurus glanis. The sequence continues at coordinate 8,611 of JAAIIK010025654.1, forward strand.
TGCCATAATGTCATGCCTGATCAGTGTAAGTAACTGATTTTTGTTGGGTGAAGTGTCATGACCAGCTGACTCCATTACTTCATAAATTTTCAGTCATATTTCACAAGTTGAAAGGGAAAGTGAAGCCAGAACCCCCTCAAAGTGAAGAAGAAGTGAAAAGATCTACAGTAACGGTTTGACAAACCCTCTCAAAGACCAACGTAGGCGGCAGGCCGGGTACCAATTTTAAGGCGTCTAGCAAACAAAAAATAATAATGCAAGGCATCATCGGTGCAATTACCAAACCGTTAGAGCTATGATGCATTTCTAAGTGTAAAACTTTGCAAAAAAATAAAAAATATTTATATGAGAAAGATCTTAGAGTCCCAGATTTATATCGATTATAAATATTAAATCGATATTAATGAGGCGAGAAACGATCATCATTTTGAATATGAAGATAAATCAGTGAAAGTAAAGCCGAAGGATCGCTGGTTATGGTTTTAACACTGTTGTAAATGCCTTTTATGGTCCCGAGACATGTGAGTTCGCTGGGTTTCAGTTCTCCTTCAGGTAGCTTGAGAAAAATGAGCTGAGAACAAGTGGAGAGTAAACAAGTACTGACATTTAAAATGGAAACGTTTCCTTACCGCAACCAAAAGAACACTAATGAACCTACGATCCTGCGTGAAGTATCGTCAAGGAAACAAGACTAAGCCAGACTACAATATAGGAACAAAAGTATTGGGACACCTATTTGGTTTTTCCACAAACTGTTAGCACAAAGTTGTAGGCACACAGGTGCATAGGATGCTGAAGCATGACATGACTAGGAGACCCAAACCTGTGGAATGGGATGCTTAAAAAGCACATACCAATCTAATGGTGAGGTGTCCACAAACTTTTGGCCAGGCGTTTTAGACAAGGCTGTAGAAATAAATAAATATGTACATAACTGTCTGTTGTACTGCTATGTGAACCGTGTGACAAGTCTGGGTTTGTAGCACTCTATCATGTTTTCTGGTATAACACCAAGGTGTAGACACACACACACACACACACACACACACACACACACACACACACACACACACACACACGCACATGCACACGCTTGTGTCTAAGAAAGAGACAGGTTTCATAATTACGCTTAACACCTTGCTTCCAAACCCACATGTGCTCGGGTAAAAACCAAAGCCGTGAGTCATGAAACATTGTTTATAACCGATTGGAAATATGAATCAAAACATAGCAAAGGCTTCTTAGCCAAGTCATGAAGCTTCATTCATTTCAACAACAACAAAAAAAACGATGATTTAAAGAGGATTAAATGATTTAAACCGTAGAAATCTGAGGGCTTTTTTTTTCTTTCCCTGGAGATATTCTGATATGCCTTGAGCATTGTTCCTATTCACTCCTATTCATCCTGTTCAATAGGATTGAGGTGCAGTGACTGGGCAGGTCATTCCGTGATAGATATCACTCCAGACGTCTGTTTTCTCTCTAAATAACGCTTACAGAGCCCGAAATTGTATGGTGTTGAAGTATTGAATGGTAGCCATGTCGGTTCCGTTAGATTCCATTTACCATTTAACCTATTTGCATAAAATGAGTTCGTGTGTTCTCCAAATATAAACAGAAAGTTGTGGAAGGTGACATAAGGTGACATAGCTACATGTATTTCATCCAAAACCTCCTGTTAATGCCTATGGATAAAAAATCATAGCAATATAGAATAGAAAAAATGAACTGATTTGGCACCTGTACACTACAGCACAGTGAAAGTCTTGCTTTGCATATCCTATGTTACGCCCCTGGAGCACAGAGGGTTAAGGGCCTGGCTCAAGGGCCCAATAGTGGCAGCTTGGCAGTGAGCCTTGAACCGACGACCTTCCGAACAGAGACTTCCATTAACCACCAGTTTGAGTACATCAAATACTCGCGTTTTCAAACTTATGACAGGCTCTTTAGACCAGAGTCTGTGGTAAAAAACGTCCTGTTCGTTAATTCAAATAAAACGATACACCGATTTACATTCCTGTGACAATTTTCTTTTTAGAAAGTATTGATGTTCTGTATTATCACACATGGAATGGACACACACACACACACACACACACACACGTATATATACATATATAAAATAAATTTAGACCCAACGAAGATTAACTTTGTCTTTCCTGCACGACTATATAAATGATGGAGTATTTTGACTCGTCATTGTAGCTACACGTAAAAAAACCCTGAGTGGTCCGCACCTTGCGATAATCACTTCCGTACGCTCATAAGGGTTAAATCAGTCGCATGATTGCAACCTTTTATACATTCTGCTTTTTTTCTGGAAGTTTTTTTATGAAGGGAAAAATGGTAAAAAAGTAAATCCCCTTTCGAAATACCACTTCCTTAAAAAAAAAAAAATTATAGACATCTCTATATTAAAGTATATCATAATAATAAAAAAAAAAAAAAAAAAAAAAAGAACAATATTCCAAAGCATGTTGCAAGCTCCGGGCTGTAGTGACATCCACGTGACGAGCGACACGGAGATAATGCAATTCGAGCAAGTCCCCTCGAGTTCCCCTTGCTCACTCGAGCGAGCCAGACACTTTGTGCATTTAGCACCCGCTGCAAAGTAATGGCACCCGGCGAGGCTGTCACCTTATAGCAGCTACACACGGAAACACAATGCACTGCAAACACTTTCGCCCCCCAAAAAAACAGGAAATCCAGCGCTCACACGAGTGTTCGCACAATCAACGTGTGAAACGTGTGGACATCATAAAACACAGACAAACAAACACGTACGGCAAATGCCAACCGATTCTGTTTTCGTGTGTTTCGTTTGGACTTCTGGTTCTGGTTTCAATTGAACGTAAATAAATTCGAAAGAATCGGAAAAATCTGTTTGAGAGTCGTGCAAAAATGGCGGGTTTCATTTATTTAGTTGCAAACGAAAAGATTTTGCTGTAGTGATGGACATTTATTCTCGTGCCTTATTTTTCATTACATCTCTACTTTTTTTGTTTGGTTTTTCCCCCCGTTGTTTTTACTCTGTACCTTATTTTCATGGTGGCAATTCTCACATTTGAGAGCATCACATGTCACTTTTCACCTCACAACATGCCAGAAAAAAACGTGTCGTTCCTCCCTACTCTGAAGTGAAAACATAACGAGAGTTAAATGAGAAGCTGTGGTGAGGACACAAGTGTAACTCTACGCTTCTGCTGAGAGTATGCGTGGATTATGGCACTGTGTGTGTGTGTGTGTGTTACTATAGAATATTTCCCCATTAAAAAGGTCTACACATCTCTACTGTTCCTGTTCACACCATTCAGAAGCGAGAACTTGTGTACTTTTAGTCAAGTAGAAATGTAAAAGGAGGAGTTTTACTAGTACTGGCGTCATATTTAAACAGCGGATTAGTACTTTTATTATAATAGAGGAATGTAAATACATTTTCAGTCAATATCCAGTTTAAATAAACTCTTAAAAATAATAAAAGCACTGATAGACAGAGCAGATCAGAACTCCATCTGAGCTTCCAGTCTTGACTTGCTGTAGGTCTGCTTGATGGATTGCATCACTGCATGTAAGTCAGAGGTGACAGACAATCTGGCAGGAAACCAAAGGAAGATCTGCTTTAATTGTAGTTTTTTTTTCTGTTTGCCGGTTAGTGCTCCTTGTGATGACACAACAGACACAGATTTTTGCGTGGTCTGTGGTCCTGAGTAACACTGGTGCATGTGGGCGTTTAACAAAACACACACACACACCTAAAAGTACAGCAAGTCTCCTGTAATAGTGAGCAATCTCTTTCAGGGAACACTTTTTCCCAACTGGATGATTTCTGAAGCAAAAATGTTGAATAATAATAAAAAAAAAAAAAGACTTGATTCTTGGGATTGATTGTATTGTACTGATTGATTCTTGGTATTGATGATATTATGACATTATAACTTTATAAATGGTGAAGTGAATCACACTGATGATCTCTTCATCATGGAACCTGTTAGTGGGTGGATTTATTTATTAGGTAACCAGTGAACATTTTGACAAGTTGACGTGTTAGAAGCAGGAAAAATGGGTGACAAATTGTGACGTCTAGACCTCTGGGTCAGAGCATCTCCAAAACTGCAGCTATAGTGGGGTATTGGGACTCCGCACATTTGCAGCCATATTTGGTTCCTCGCCAAACATTTCCCACAAAGTTAGAGGCACACAATATCCTCATGGAGATACAGTATGGTTTACATGGGTTGGAGTTGAAGATCTCTGGCTATTGAGCTATAAACCCTACACAATTGGGATGAGTGTGACTGCACCCCAGGTCTCCTCACCTCACCTACATCATAACCTAACTTTCCTAACACCCTTGCAGCTAAATAAGCCAAATCTCCACAAAATTCTGTGGAACATCTTCTAGGAAGAGTGGAGGTTATGTAGCTGCACTCCTCTAGCTGGTTTATTTCTCACTTAATGATGTGAGCTGAATGTTGAAGAGATACCTCTGAAAGTTGCGTCCTTTGGAACTGCTGTAGCTGTTGCTGGAACCCGCAGTTGGGACCCACGAACGATCGCACAGCCTTCACCGCAGACAGACACTCCTCCCAGCCGTAGGTGGTGACGCTCATCAGGTACGCCACCACCATGGTGGTGCTGCGCGACACTCCGGCCAGGCTGAAACACAGGTCCGCTATCATCAGCACTTCATAATCGCCTCGGAACACAGACCCAGACGGAACAGTGATGTCATTCTTGATGTTTACAGATTGTGAACAGGAGCACGTCTACGCAAGACCGGTGTTTAATCCGTCTTCCTGTAATCTTTACCTTAGGGGAATTACAGGACGACGTCTACCACTCTTAATTACACTCACCTGGGAAATCATTTCTATTTATAAACCAGGACTGTGAATCATTTCCTTCAGTGGGGTGTTTAAATATGTTTTCAATTCAGCAGCGATTAGTGCATTTCTGTGGAAAAAGAGAACACAGCACTCGACCCGAGGTGGACTTCACTCGAGCGTGATTCGGTTGTAGAGAGAAAGTGCTTTGACTCTGTATCGATGTGTGATCTAGATTGTAGATTGAAGTGTGAGCCGATATAAATGAGCCAAACCCAGAGCTGTAGCAACGCAGAAATACGATACACACAAAGAACAAATAAAGAAATACAATATAAATTTTTTTAACTGGGTATTTATATTTATAAGGAATCGTGAGTATTAAGGGCTCAGGTAACGTTTTTGAAACAATATTTCATTGTTGCAACATTTCCAACTAATAAGTTAAAAAGGGTCTTTTTCTTAAATTTCTCAACTTCCTTCGAGACACACGAAATTTGAAAATGGCTTTTTTAGTCTAAAAACGTTCCGCATCCACCCTTTAGTTTTCAATCGTTTTACTTCTCGGCATTTTTGCGTCACAGTGTGGACTGTAAAAAAAATAATAATAAATAAAAAATTAAACGGAGGCTTCTGTAAAAAGGCGGACGCACTTTTTGTCATTGCGGCAAATGTTCAAACGTTTTCAATTTGATCCACTTTGGAGAGCGTTTTTCAAAAAGCTACGTTTTCGTTTGTCTGAAAAATCAGCGTCTCAGTGTGGACGGAAGGGCAGAACGGAGAGAAAAATATCAGTTTTTAAACGGAAATGTATTAGGCTACGGCTACAGTAATCCGTATCATTTTAGTGCTGCGCCTGCTGTTTATTTACTTTTAGTCTCTTTAAAACTTAACGACAATGTCAAGGATTGTCACATGACTTCACACTGAGACTCTAAATGCCGTTTTCACCGTTTCGAGAGATATTTCAAAAAGCTAAAAAGTTTTTGTTGACGGAAAGCCAAAACGGCGAAAAAAATACATGTATTAATGTGGCCATGGCCAAAAAAACAAATGTTGTCCGACTACTTAAAAAATATTTCCAGTCATCCTAAGAATTTTGGTTTCTTTTGTGCTTTTCACACTTGACATTGTTAACCTCTGAGTCGTTCTAAAGTCCAGGTGAACAGAATCCTGGGTTATTTTATCATGTTTCAAACGTTACCCGCGTATAATAATTAACCCAGAACGGTTATAATCTCACGCTTCATACATTCTTAACCCTGAATTAACCGCAATGACGCGTATTTGCTTTGTCAACAACCTCAACATACATGGATACATTCAACGTGTTTAAATAATGCGTCTTGTCTTGTTTCATTAGCAAAAAAAAAATATGTTGCCAAATGTTGTAAAATCCTTCTTCAGAGTCCTCTGAATTTTTTCCTCTAAAGCTGCAACTGTTAACACACCACTGTGTTTCTGTGACTGTAAAAGCGTTAACTTTGTAAAAGTTTATATTATTCGCCTTCTAAATGTAAAAAAGTACCTCTACATACGGTTAAATAAGGGATTAGGAAACAATATAACCTGAGGGTTGAGTGCAGTGTAAAAGTCGAATACTGACACAAGAATTTCTGTAAACTAGCTGTTTTTTCCAGTGTGTTTAATTATTACTCTGAAATAAATAGCAGCGATGGTCAGACAGTACATTTTTTATATTCTTTAGTGCTTTGAATACGTTCGGTGGACATCATATACAAAGTCATGAAGCCAAAAAAAAAAAATTATAATTTTTTAGCTCATGTTGGATTTCAGTCTGTCTCTGTTTTGAATTGTAAACGTTTGCGATACTCTTAATACGTTTCAGTGTAACTCGATAACAACGAACAGCTCACTTACCAGTGGACCAGACACGCCCCTCCGCTGAGCCGACACTCATGGATAAAGCGGATACACTCTTTAAAATGCTGCAACCTGAAAAGAAAATGATGGTTGGTCAATAATGCACAAATGACACAGAAAAAAAATCAACAACAATATCGTGACCAAATCTACAAATAGATGTGAAGTTATTCTAGTGCTCTCCATCCCTTTTTTTTTCTTTTTATAGTTATAATTCAGACTTATGAGCTTTATGACTGCAGTAAATCGTAGGTCCAGATATATTTTTTTAAAAGCTGGTTACGGTTCTGCGTTCGCCTGAACAGGAGCACAGATATATATTCATACCCGGGTTTTCTGAATTTTCCATAATAAAGATGTTTATTTATATATATATATATATATATATAT
>JAAIIK010025659.1:0-13265 GCA_014706435.1 Silurus glanis
GGGGGTATTATTAGGGGTTAGTATAAGGGGTTATTATTATTAGGGGTTATTATTAGGGGTTAGTATAAGGGGTTATTATTATTAGGGGTTATTATTAGGGGTTAGTATAGTGGTAGTATTAGGGGTTATTATAAAGGGTTATGGTAGAATATGGAATATTTGTTTTTGATGTCTCTATACGCTTTTCTGAAGTTCATCTTTTTTCAACTTTAAAAGCTCTTTGCTGTGTGACCAAAAAAAAAAAAAACTGCTAACAGCAGCACATTGTAAAAAAAATGCAATTCCTGTAAGCTTACATATGAAATGTCTGCTGCTGGTTAAAAAAAAACAAAAAAACAAAAAACAAAACAGATCAAATCATCTAGCAGTAACCTGAGAACACAAACCTTTGCACTCGGCTGCATTTTGCATTTAATAACGATAAGTAATAACCATACAAGAGCTGCATATGTCTTTTGAGCCGAAATGTCACGGCGTGTGCGTGTGCTTGTGCTGCACAAACAATTCGGTCAAAAGCGTTACCCTGAAGTTATATCTGAAAAATAGGAAGAGTCTTCGAGCAACGTCGGCTTTGAGCGTCAGAGTCCACGAGAGATACCCCTTAAAATGTTCCTCCGATGATCTGTCTCACTACATGGGTACTAAATAAATACAGTTTATTTTCATTCAGCACTCTGTGTGTGTGTGTGTGTGTGTGTGTGTGTGTGTGTGTGTGTGTGTATATGTGTTTGTGTGTGTGTGTGTGTGTGTGTGTGTGTAAATGTGCGTGTGAGAGAAAAAAAAAAAAAAGACCATAAGGGTGCTGATGAAATAAGCAGATTGACCGTTATCCTTATTTTTATGTCTGTAGGATTGTGACAGAAGGGTTTTTAATAGGTTTGGTGGCCACTGCTGGTTTCCTTCCTCTTGCTAGATTGCAACAGTGGGCCAAAGCCCCTCAGTAACCCTCAGACACACAGCATGATCCCAACTCAGGACACCTTGTATTCAGATGTTTTTCTTTGTGTCGTGGAAATGTTTCACATAAGGAATAATCCCCATTGTCGTGTGCTGTTGTAGGAAAAAGACGCACACAAGCTCGATCACGGCAATCATTTTCCCATTACTGCATGTCCTCTGTTAGCGTTTAATTCACGTTTAGAGCAGAATTTGACCAAAGAATGAACATTTTGAATTATTAGGTGTTTTTTATATCCATTTAGACTTACAATTAACATCACAGAACATCCCTGAACATTTTTCATCACTCACTATAGCAGCTTTCCAAACAAATAAGTGATTTAGAGAAAATCTCCATTTAGCCTGAAGCTTTACCACTGACACTGGAGACTCCTTCCATGAATGTTTTTTGAAATTGACTTCACTTTTATAGCATTTGGCAGATGCTCTTATTCAGAGCGACTTACATTTACCTCTATTAATACAACTGAGCAACTATATGGTTAGGGGCCTTTCTCAGGGGCCCAGGAGTGGTATCTTGGGGTGGCTGAGATTTAAACTCATAACCTTTGGATTCCAAGTCCAATGCCTTAACCACTAAGCTTCTAAATGGTGAACAAACAGCTGTGAACACCTGCGACGCTAAACTATTGTCAATATGGTCAAAGGTTTGTGGACACCTGACCATCTCATTCCACATTGAGTCCCCATTTGCTGTTATAATAAGCTCCACTGTTTTGGGAAGATGTTCCACTAGACTTTGGAGTGTACTTGTGGAGATTTGTCCAGAGTTTCATTCAATCATAAGAGGGTTAATAAACACAGGTACTGATGTAGGTGAGGTGAGGAGGACTGAAGTGCAGTTCACATTTATCCCAAAAGGTGCTGAAGCTCTATAGCAGGAGATATTCCACTCCAACATGTGTAAAGCAGATCTTCATGGAGCTGGCTTTGTGCACAGGGGTATCGTCACGCTGGAACAGGTTTGGGGTAATGTAAAGGGAAAGTTTCACGCTATAGCGTTCAACGACGCCCCTAAACATTTGTGCTAACCGTTTGGTGAAGAACCACTCCAAACATCATTCTCTGGATTCTCTGGCAAATCAATAAAACGACAACTGAAAGTTCACTGTGCGATTAGAGATTTTTCAATATTCTGTTCGTGGAGTCATTTCTCGAAGAAGAATCAACACAAATTCTTTCAAATCGAACAATTTTTGGAAAAAGTTAAAAAAGTGTTCTTCTCACGCAATAGCGCATGACTAAGACTGGGAGGTCTAAAGTTATCCGGTGTGTCGTAAAGCAGTGATAATACACTGGACAGGAAGATGGGGGGGGTGGAGATGTGTTCACTGAGTCAGACAGCAGGAACTGCCTCCAACTCTCCATCTCTCTGCCTTCTCTGTGTGTGTGTGTGTGTGTGTGTGTGTGTGTGTGTGTGTGTGTGTGTGGAGAGATAAGCCAGGACGTGAGCGCTCTAAAAACTTAAGGAGTTTATGAACACTGCAACTAGTAAACTTTCAATTCATTTTCCATCAATTCCTCACAAAAAAAAGGCAGATTTTCTTGCAAACTTCTGAGAACGAGACGGCATTTAGTCCGGCCTGTTGTCTCTACTCTAGTTACGCTTCAGTGTTCAGTCGCAGGTGTCCTAAATCACCTATTTACACTTCTTATGCCATGCATTGAAAACTATGTACTTTTTCTAAAGAAACACACACATACTTTTGAGGGTCTAACAAAAGACTATTTCTAAAACTCAGTCCAGGGAAGACATGCAATGAAAGAGAGCATAGCTGCCATAACTATACAAACACCGTTATGCAGCTTTTCTTCATTTATTATTCCTTTTATATATATCATTCATCAATCACTGGATGTTTTTCCACGATGTTCATATACACCTTATAATCTGTGTCCATGTCTATGGCATATTACGATTATAGACATTCTATTTCTAATTTCAGACTCTATAAGACGAACAGTGATTTGGTTTAGGAGGAGCATAATGTCTAATTATAACCAATTATAAGCTCTTATATGTAGAAGTCAGCAAACTTTTCTAAATTAAGGCGGAAATGAGGGTAAAAAATCCTGGATTACTGATATTTATCATATAAATGATTGAATTGAATCCACCTGTCAGACACCAACATCCATTTATTTTAGTTATACATCTGAGCAGTGGTGTTTTGGGGCGTTTTCAAGTTAGGAGGCTTTTTTTTTATCCATATACAGTGCAATACCCAGTAAAATAAAACGACGTTCCTCCAGGTACAGCATGCTATATTAAAACTACACGAATTACCACAAGATGACACAAAAGACAAAACCAATCAGGGTACGACAGTGTACGTGTGAAAGGCAAAGAAGAATTTATATGTTGGATCTAAACTGCTGTCAGAAATACGGTCCAGACCAGAACACATACGTACCTGGAAGGGGTTGAACCTTGAGTCTGGCATCTTCACCACCTGACCGTTCTGATATTTATATAACTATTGTGACCATTAAAAGCCTCTCTATAAATCAGGGGTTGTCTGATATGGACATTTGGAAGTTTACAACCTCTTTGACTAGTCAAAGGCAATGTCTTGAGAATGTTGTGTAACCTATGGCAGGCTGTGCTCTTCCTGATGCTCATCTCCTGCACGTACATGGGACTGCTGATATGACGTTGAGTAATCTTTGTATGTGAGCATACTGATAACCGTTTTGTGCAAGCGTGTGTGCGTGTGTGTGTGTGTGTGTGTGTGTGTGTCTTGTTTGCGTTTAATACTCACAGGTTTTGATTCGAGGCGTCTGCGGCATGAATGCAAAGGTACGTCATGTCCTACAAAATGAAGAAAAAAATAATTATATACATAAAATAAGTTAATATACATCATGTAAATCCAAGTCTTAACTTGTTTTTTCACCCTGAGAATAAAATCATACAACAATTAAAAATTACTCGTTCAGGTTTCAGTGTGTGGCCTGCCTGCCCCCATGTGGTCAAAATATGCAACTTCAGAAAACTATTACATAAAAAAAAAGTTGATATTGCTTTTATACGATTTCTATCGAATTCTCAATTCTGAATAATGTAATTTAATAATTTTATAATCTAGATTCATCTTAGCACTCTTCCTGTTGCTATCTATATTCGCATACTAACACATTAAACACCTTGCTTTTTGTTTCTTTGTTTTTTGGCATCATTTTTTTTTCTAAAGGGAGGGATGTACAAACTTTTGCACTCATCTAAGCAAAAAGAAACGAGGAAAAGTAAAAGCGAGTGACTGTTTTACCTCTAGTACCGGTTTGGCGTTGTTGCACACAGAGAGGATGTGAGTGATACCGTACTTAGACAGGCTTTCTCGGTTCTCTGAGTCTGTAAATCGGGGTGAAAATAAAGTAAAAATAAAGAAGTATACATTTTGGTTATTTTATTTCAATTTATTTGTTTCCTGAGGTACAGGTGACTGAGTAGAGTAGAAGCTCAGAAGCAGTTCCTGAGCTACAATACTGACCATAAAGTACGACAATTCACACCTTCAAAAACACAACTTTTTTTAATTCAATTAATCAATTAATTTACTCATAATTACCACCTCTGATAGCAGGCTAGTCAAGACCGAGCTAAGATCAGCTAGTTACCTCAAATTTGCTCTGTGAACATTACAAAGTCATTTCATTAGAATAACTATGAAGTCATTAAAACTATCATCCTTCAGCGCTAATATCAAGAAAGCTAGCTGTTATAGTGTGTAAGTCAAATATGGTAGCAAAGTAGCCACAAATGTACACAGATTTTGTAAACCATCTAGTTAGCATTTGGCTAACTAACATGTATTGAGTAAAGCCATAACCCTGCTTCATGAACAACCTGGTTAACGTTTGCTAATGTAATTAATTCCACTGAATACATTTGATATAAAATTAGGCCCTCATTTTATGAGAGGGAGGGCAGTGGAGTGGTGCGGTTGCAGGGAGAAGAGGTGGAGAAGGTGGAGGAGTTCAGGTACCTGGGGTCAACAGTGCAAAGTAATGGAGAGTGTGTTAGGGAAGTAAAGAAAAGAGTGCAGGCAGGGTGGAGTGGGTGCAGAAGAGTGATAGGAGGAGTGATTTGTGATAGAAGAGTATCTGTGAGAGTGAAAGGGAAAGTTTATAGGACTGTGGTGAGACCTGAGATGTTGTATGGTTTAGAGACAGTGGCATTGAGTAAAAGACAGGAGGCGGAGCTGGGATTGAGATGGTTTGAACATGTGCAGAGGAGGGACATGGGGTATATCAGTAGGAGAATGCTGAGGATGGAGCCACCAGGAAGAAGAAAAGGAGGAAGACCAAGGAGGAGTTTTATGAATGTGGTGAGGGAAGACATGCAGGTAGTTGGTGTGAAAGAGGCAGATGTAGAGGACAGGGGGGTATGGAGACAGATGATCCGCTGTGGAGACCCCTAATGGGAGCAGCCGAAAGAAGAAGAAGAAGAAAATTAGGCCCTAATTATTTGTGGGAAGCGCAGAGCATTTTCCAGTTCAGTGCCTCATTTGGGAAGTTGTAGTTCATTGGTAAAGGCTCTGGGTTACTGATCAGAAGGTCAGATTTTAAGCCCCAGCATCACCAGATTGCCACTGTTGGGCCCTTAAGCAAGGCCCCTAACCCTCTAGGGGGCGCTGTATCAGGGCTGACTCTGCACTCTGACTTCTTAACACTGTGTGGTCATGTAAAGATTGTGTAAAGAGCCTACATACAATTAAGCTTAATAAAATATAGTAATAAAAGCATTCGCTAGATTTTTAATTAACATTCACAAGATCAAAGGTCAGTTTTCCCCCTTTTCTCCGCATGCTTTTCTCCAAATAACTTCAGGACAAAGAGGAAAAAAAACTGTTTCTAACTGTTAATTGAGAGCAGTTTCATTGCACAGTAAACGTAGCTAGAAATTAATAAAAAACATGTCCTGTGTTTTAAAAAACTAACCCTAACTCTAACCCTAACCCTAGACTTGCTGTGGGTTAAGAGAAATAACACACAGAGCTCATGCTCAGAGCTTTAACAGTAACTCCAAATGATCACTGAGGATTTATTCTACAACGGCACTGATATATTCCCTTCCAAAATACCTCGCCATGGCCTGCTGTGTTACCCATGAGATGTCTTACGCTTACGTCGACTCCAAGATTTATTGTCAGTGTAATTTATAATTAGAACAAGTCCTGGGTCACAGTCTGCACCCTGCGTATCGGGTTTGCTGCAGCCTATTTTTAAGTGTTGCGCTGCAGAGGATCTGAGGGAACAACTATAAATATCAAAATGTCAGATGGTGTGAGATGACACAGATTCTGCTCTGACCATATAAAGGCAGAAAGGGGATGAAACAGTGGTAACATTTACACTAGCTGGGAAAATATACAGCTAATATGGTAATATATATAAAAACTATTCAAGATCAGAATGTATATTATTATATTAAAAAACTGAATAAATTGTAATTTAGAAAAACAAACGAGAAACAAAACATGATTTAAAAAACTATTTTGAACAAAATGTAATACTTCTTTTTTAAAATATTTTTTCACTTTTAATTTCGAAAAAGTTTTTGTTATATTAGATGAATATAAGAATTCTTCTTTTGCTTACCTCTTATATTTCCTAAATAGAGACCATCAATAACCTGCAAAATAAAGTATGCATTAGTTCATTATTTACTTATCTTGTATTTTTATATATAAAATTTTTTTTTTACTTTTGTACATTTATATATTCAGATTAAATCAATTTATTTAGATTAGATTAATATAATACATAAATCATAAACTCAACACATTCACATTGTTGAGGATGAAGATGGATTGCCTTCTAAAGCTGGTCCTCATATCTCAGTGATCACTGGCTTGAATTTCTAATATTTGTGATCTATTTATTTCTGTAAAGCTGCTTCGGGACAATGTCTATTGTTAAAAGTGCTCTATAAATAACATTAAACTGAACAAGTGTTGAGATCTTCTTCCAGTAACACCACATCCCGAAGTGCTTACTACAGCACTCTACCAATGATTACACATTTGTAATTATTAAAAGTTACAATTATTTATAAAATAAAATAAAAAAAATTATTTAAAAAAATTATTAACAGAAAGATAGATTTTATTCATCACTTTATTCACCCCAGACAGAAACTCACAAGAGCGAAATTTTTGTTATCCATTTATAGTTACATTTTACGTTGTCCTCAAAAGATTCATATAAATGAATAGATTCATTTATGTCCCTCTTTTAATTATTATATTTATGCATATTTGTGTTTGTGTGTATTTAAGCAGTTTGTACATTTATACAGCAGAAGTGATAAATATATTATATATAAACATTGCGACTTATTAATAATAATAATAACAATAATAATAATAATAATAATAATAATAATAATAATAATAATAATAATAATAATAAATACAGTTGCAGTAATTCAAAAGGAGTCAACATTTAAGGGAATTCAATTTAAAAAAAGAATGAATCGAGAAAATTATTTGAAAAAAATAGAAAACAATTTATTTAAATCCTGAACATTTTTAATCATCATTATTATTTTTCTACCATGACGCGCTTTGGCAGTGACACGAGCCGCGTCCCAAATGCCACATTCTTCCTCTACGTAGGGCACAAGGTAAACCGCGCAGGCCATTACGTCATAGTGCTCTTATATAGGGAGCGGCTACTCATTTGTGGTTCAGCCTTAAGCCTTGATTCCTACAGCTAGCACAGAAATTGCTTTAATGAAATAACTACAGTTAATTATCTCGCCATTCGGTCCCAGAGAGACTACAAGTCGAATTTACCTTGTTCATTCCGTTCCCCATGATTCTGGAGGAGGATTTTGTTTTACATGAACTATTTGCGATTTCTTGTGACCATCAGAGCTAGCATAGCTCCGCAGCACTAGCTTCCTCCTCCTCCCTACACCAAAGCACAAGGTTCCGCTTCAACGGAACAAGTTGCGAAGGGAAAACTTTGTCCTACCGACTCAAAAACTGTTCCACAAATGTAAACAAAAAATTCCCTTTTACGTCGAGTTATCATAGAGGTATCATTCCTTAGAGCTGCATTAAACAAGGCTTGGGTTTTTTTTGTGTTTTTTTTAATGGACCATGACATCACAACAGGACACCACATTAACTCTTTCCACCCAAAACCCTGAGATTCACACACACACATTTATTCACAGGATATAAGATTCATCTACTTTATACATAAAATATACGCCATATTACAGTTTTTCTCAAATCATCATTAATATTTGCAAAGCAGTAAATGCATTTCAGAAAACAAAGTGTACACACAGCACTTTGGATTTCTTGCTTGTACTTTTCTCAAAATCCTCAGTTCATCTCTCAAAACACTAAGTATTTGTGTCAGTGAACATCTCATTCCCATCAGAATGAATCAAGATCGTCAAAATGTTCAGTCGTGTTGTCATTATGACGGTGCACAGTTTCAGGATTTCTTTATATAAAGTACGGTTTTTATTACGGTGATTAAAAATGCACAGAATTTAACTTCCTTCTGTTTGGCGTCTATGAATTTCAGCACAAATTCATGTATTTGATTGCATATTTGATTTATATTGATTGCAAGAGATACACTCTCCAATTGAAGGTTCACAAGATTCACCTTTGACCTGTTTTAGAGAACTGGTTGATTATTGGTCGATCTGATGCCGTTCACTCGCCTTCGTTAGTGACGTTCAAGATTCATCTGCACAATTCATCAATTCAACACATTTACAAAAATATTGAATATAAATTTTAGATGACAGATGATGAAAACTGGTTTAATTATTGTGCCTTCAACGACTTATACAATGAACTGATGCTGAGATGTTTTGAAGGTTAAAACTATTCAGGTGAAACCAGTAGAATATATTTTGATCAACATGAACATAAACAACTGATAATATAGGAAACAGCAGACACTCGTACACAATCAGTTCAATTAATGTACAAAAGCGTTCGCGATTTGATCAAAGCGACGAGAAAATGTTTTTATGATGAGCACAAGGCTGAACAAGTAGTTTTGAGAATTTAATTTCTGATCTGAGAAACGCTCCAAAGGATTTCTTCAAGTTTCAGCCAGTTTTTCTCAATTGCTTTGGAACGTTTCTCCAAGTTTTCATCATCTGTCATCTAAAATGTCTATTAAACTTTTTTCTGGTAAATGTGTAGAATTGATGAATTGTACAGATGAATCTTGAAAGTCACTAATGAAGGCGAGTGAACGGCATCAGATCGACCAATAATCAACAAGTTCTCTAAAACAGGTCAAAGGTGAATCTTGTGAACCTTCAATTGGTAACAGACAGAACAAACCAAAGAAGTAAAATGTATAAAAATGGATGAACAACCAGGAAACTAACGAACATTATTACATAAAAGTGCGAATCCTGTTCGGTCTCCTGCAATCAATAAATAAATCAAATATGCAATCAAATACATTTGTGCTGTTGAAATTCATAGATGCCAAATTCAACTTTGTGCATTTACAATCTGTGATCCAAACCGTAGTTTATATCAGGAAATACTGAAACTGTGCGCCGTCATACTGACAGCACGACTAAACATTTTGACGATCTTGTTTGTGAACAATGACAAAAGGACGTGTTATTCTCATAGTAATGAGATGATCATTGACAAATATTTACTTTTGAGAGATGAACTGAGGATTTTGAGAAAAGTCCAGGCTTTTGCAAGAAATCCATTGTATTGTGCTGTTTGTATGGATCGTTTTGAGAAATGCTTTTACTGCTTTGCAAATATTAAGGATGATTTGAGAAAATGCTCCAAAGCAACTGAGAAAAACTTGCTGATATGGGAAAATAATCAACACCCTACATCTGAATGATCTTCGATTTGATTGGAACCATCTACAGTTTAGAATGGTACCACATAAACCTGCCCTAAACATCCATGAGGTTACTGTGAGGGGTTGAAGCTCCAGAGGGATCTGGACTATAATTAATACAAGGAGTATAGATTGATATAAACCACGTGGTTTTAGGGATGCAGACGCCATGAACAGTTCTGCATCCATGTGTCCATCAGTGGAGCGGTTAATATACTCGATAATGATAGAATTACTGTATAACGAATAGACATTTGGTGTTGAGGATGAGTGGAGGTGTAAATGCTGGATGTGGAGGTCCTGGGCTGGTGTGGTTACACATGGTCTGCGGTTGTGAGGCCGGTTGGATGTATTTCCAAAATCTCTGAAACGCCTTTGGAGTCGGCTTATGGTAGAGAAATGAACATTCAATTCACGGGTAACGGCTCTGGTGGACGTTCCTGCAGTCAGCATGCCGAGCGCACGCTCTCTCAAAACTCGTGGCATCGTGCTGTGTGATAAAACTGCACATTTTAGAGTGGCCTTTTATTGTGGCAGCCTAAAGCACACCTGTGCAATAATGATGCTGTCTAATCAGCATCTTGATCTGCCACACCTGTGAGGTTGATGGATGATCTCCGTAAATGAGAAGTGCTCACTAACAGATTTAGACAGATTTGTGAACGACATTTCAGAGAGTGTTGCGTTTATAAATGTTTTTCAGTATATATAGATAATATTGCCAAAAGTTTGTGGACACCTGGTCATAAGTGTGGTATGTGCTTTTTGAGCATCACATTCCACATTTAGGCCCAATTTCCTTTTATAATTCCCTCAACTCTTCTTTGATGTTCCACTAGATTTTGGAGTGTGCTTGTGGACATTTGTGTTCATCAGCCACAGAAGTTGAGGAGGCCTGGGGTGAAGTCAGTGTTCACATTCCTCCCAAAGGTGTTCAATAGGGTTGAAATCAGAGCTCAACAGCAGGCCACTCAAGATCTTCCTCTCCAAACCATGTAAAGCAGATCTTCATTAAAGTGGATTTGTGCACAGGAGCATTGCCATGCTGGAACAGGTTTGGGTGTCCACATTTAAAAAGGGATCTTCTCAACACGGATAATCAGAAGCTCTACTCCAAATAGACCTCTTAACCCCTAACAAGGATAATCAACTCTTCAGCTACTGTTCTCTAATTGATGTGGATGGAACAGTGCTGGATTGTATGAACGAGTGCTAGGAGAAGAAAGGATAATTAAAAGTTAATGTGTCACACAAACACAAAGATGGTTAGGAATTTTATTTCCTTTATAGAATACAATAACCTTAAGAGGAAGTGGTCTTCCAGAACGCATTCGTTGAGGTAAAGACAAAGTCATACATCGACTTTTCACTGAACTGCACACTGATTGCTCTACATGAAGTTGTGTAACTTGGTCCACTGACAGATATTTAAAAACTATTTATTTCTTCCAGGCTTTGTTTTCATAGTCCCAGTGGGCGGAAAAGCCTTGGATGGGGTTGATCCTCATGTCGAGCATCCTCTGGAGCTCCTTCTGCTTGTACTCGGGGTCGAAGGTGTGAGGAACATCTCCGTAAACTGTAAAACCAGAAATACATATACTTTAGTAAGATTTATCAAGATTAGGTAAGAGTGTGGAAAATATGGTAGCGAGAGAGGAACTTGTACCGTATTTCCTCTGCCACAGAACCACCAAGCCAGTGAGGCCCATGAAGAACAACATTCCAGCAACCACCGTCTTCCACTCTCCTGAACCCTTACCCATCTCAGCAAAGCTGTCCTTAAAGCTGATGCGGTACACTGCAACACACAGAGAAACAAAGTCTGGGAATTTGCAGAGATACTATAATCTAGAAGAACAAAAGTATTGGGACTCCTGACTTTACTAACACTCTTGTAGCTCAATCAGCTCAAATATCCACTCCACAATCTGGAGTGGAAGAGTGGAACATCTTCCCAGCAGAGTGGACGTTATAACAACAGCAAATAGAGACTACATGTGGAATGGGATGTTCCAAAAAAAAAAGTACATACCAATCTTAGGGTCAGGTGTCCACAAACTTTTGCTTACTGTACATCTTAAAAACGCTTGCTCTTTTCTATCACTAGTAGAAAACCAAAATCTAATGAGAGCTCAACAACATCACAGAGCAGACAAGTGCCTCTCTGGTTTTCTTTTCTACGTACGTGCAACTTTCTCTTCATTGGACAACGCGGCCCAGGACCCCTTCTCCTTCTCTTTGAGGGTCGTCTGATCTGCGCTCAGTTGCTGGACGTATCTAATCTCAGGCAGGGGAGTCTCACGGCGGTCGAAATAGGCCGGGAGGGAGTAGTCCTCCACCTTGGCGACTCCTAAAAGGAAACAAGGACGATATTGTTAGACAAAAGGTTTGACGGTTTTAAAGAACCACCAGACACAACATTAACATCAATCACTCATTATAGAACAATTTAAGCAGAGAAATAACATTTACTATTACTAATATGACCAGAAACAAATCATGTGACTAAACTTTTTTTAAATTAGAAGGAGTATATAAGATGTTAAACCGTGTGCCAGGGACATCGAAACTGCTCACATCAATCTGCCCCAAACAAACCCATTCTTTGCATTTCAGGCATATTAGTAACAATCCTAAATCCCCAGACCAGCCCTCAAACTCTCTCTCACTCCTGGTCAGCACTGTAGGATTGCACTGCATCATGGTAATGTTTTCATGGAGTTTTTCGAAGTTCATTATTAGAATGAATTAGGCGTAATCAAGAAGCTCACCATGGCCACGCAGGCACACTGAAGTCGACAGGGCTCGCTTCCCAACAAGACGAAGTGCTCTAGTCGCCAACATTCTGTAGAGGGGTGGGGGGGGGGAGATTACTAATTTCATATATATAATTATTATTAATAATTTTTTACACATACTGTACACTTCTGTATTACCCTAATGGGGTCTAACAAATATCAACTTTTTAAAAATTTTTTCATTTACTGAATTTTATTTCACCAATTTAATTTGTGCCAATTGAATCGATTACTCAATTTAATCAATATAATAAGTGTATTGAGTTTAATGTAATTATTAATAATATTTTAAACCAAGCAGGCATTTTATTAAAAATTGTTTTGTGTGTGTGTGTGTGTGTGTGTGTGTCCTAAAGAGAAACTAGGGCAATATTTCTACTCATTTTAGACATCAGATATCATGAGATATAATACCAGCATTAAACATTAATACATATAGAATAGTAAATACTACTGCATTACTCTACTGTAAGTATATATGAAGCTAGTCAGTTATGCTAGCAAAATAACTAGATTTAGCTTCACGAAGGTCATACAGGCTCGAGCAAAAGATCAATACATTTCTCTCTTTGTATCGGCTCTACACACACACACACACACACACACACACACACACACACACACACACACACACACACACACACACAC